>JAWWME010000136.1:0-10248 GCA_035047425.1 Eurycea quadridigitata
CTGATCTATATATATCCCAGGAACTTGTTGATCAGGGTCGTATTCCTGTGAGTTTACTGCCGTTCCCGGTTCCCATTGCCGCCATTGATGGTACCCTGTTGTCTCAAGGTTGTATCACCCATGTCACTGTTCCCCTTTCGGTGTCATTAGACTCTTTTACCCTACCTCGGGCACTGTCTTTTAAGGTTATTCGCTCCTCCCCCTACCATGTGGTCCTGGGGTTGTCCTGGTTTTTGGACTTCGAGCCTGTGCTCCACTGGTCCCCGTTGCAGTTGTCTCTAGATGGCCATAGCTATCCTCTGTACCTGGGTAATCCCTCTGTGGGGTCTATGGTAGCGACGTTGTCTGGTCAAATCCCCTCTCAGTACAAGGACTTAGAACGCATGTTTGACAGAGTGGAAGCTCAGGCTCTCCCTCCTCACCGGCCGCATGACTGCCGGATTGATTTGCTTCCTGATGCTCCTTATCCCCGGGGTCGGGTCTATGCTTTGGCCCCCAAGGAGGATCTGGTGTTATCGCATTATATTTGTGAAAGTCTAGAAAAAGGCTTTATTCGGCCCCCACGGTCTCCCCTGGGAGCCCCAATATTTTTCATTGCTAAGAAGGACACTACTGAACTCCGGCCCTGCATTGACTATCGTAACCTTAACAGCATTACGATACCTTTTCGCTATCCTCTACCCTTGATTTCTGTCCTTTTTGACGCTCTGGGCTCTGCTGTCTGGTTTACAAAACTTGATCTGCGGGGTGCTTACAATTTGCTCAGGATCATGGAGGGTCATGAGTGGAAGACGGCTTTTCAATGCCGTTTGGGCCACTTCGAATACACGGTGATGCCATTCGGCCTGATGAGTGCACCGGCTTATTTTCAGTCGTTCATGGCCTCTATTTTTAGTGAATACTCAATGAAGTTCTTGGTGGTATACCTGGATGACTTGTTGATTTTCTCCACAACCTTGGCTGAACATGTACAGCACGTGCGCCTGGTATTGCAGAAACTTTTGCTTCATAGCCTGTATGCCAAACTCGAGAAATGCTCATTTCATGTACGACAGGTTTCCTTTTTAGGGTATGTGATTTCCCAAGACGGGTTTCGAATGGATCCTAGTAAGACGGCGGCCATTCGTGATTGGCCTGTTCCTTCGACAGTTAAGGCTATTCAGAGATTTGTGGGGTTTTCCAACTACTACAGGAAGTTTATTCCTCATTTTTCTGCCCTAGTAGCCCCTTTGACTTCCTTGTTAAAGAAAGGGGTCCCCTTTCATTGGGGGTCTGTCCAAGCGACCTCCTTTTCCAAGTTAAAACAGTTATTCGATGAGGGGGCCTTGTTACACCATCCTGATTTCTCGCGTCAATATGTGGTTGAATGTGATGCTTCAGACTCCGCCACGGGGGCTATTCTTTCACAGAGGGACGCTCATGGATTTCTAGCCCCCATTGCCTTTCAGTCCCATATCTTTTCGGCGGCGGAACGCCATTACCCTGTGGCAGAGAGGGAATTGTTAGCTATTAAATTGGCTCTTCAGGAGTGGCGCCACTATTTGGAACGTACAGAGATTCCTGTCTTGGTATACACTGACCACCGTAATTTGGCCTTTTTAAAAACTGCTACGGCCACCAATCCTAGACAGATTCGTTGGGCGCTTTATTTTTCTCGGTTTAATGTGCACATCACTTATCGGCCTGCGAAACTTAATACACGGGCTGATGCACTGTCCCGGTCTCATTCGGGTACAGATTCCCCGAAACCTGCTATGGCTTATTTCCCTAGTACTTCTATTTTGGCTTCGGTACATACCCCGGTGAACTCTTATTTGGAAGATGTCCGGCGAGCTACGGCGGTGGTGCCCCTTCCTACCGGTCCTTCCATTTCATCTGTGGAAGGTTTGGTTTATTCAGGTCGGAGGTTGTGGATTCCAACTGCCCCCCTCCAGCGTGAGTTGTTGACTTGGGTTCATGGACTTTTGCCTTCGGGTCACCCTGGGGCTCTTCGCACCTTGGAACTGTTGCAGAGGAGTTTTTGGTGGCCTGGAATGAAGCAGTCTGTTTTTGACTTTGTTGGTTCTTGTGAGATCTGTATCAGGTATAAAACTGATCATACTAAGCCTCAGGGGTTGTTACAGCCCCTTCCTATTCCCTCGGCTCCTTGGATGGCAATATCTATGGATTTTATTGTGGATTTGCCGGTCTCGAAAGGTTTTCGTCATTTGTTGGTTTTTAAGGACTTTCTGACGAAAATGGTGCATTTGGTTCCTCTACGTTCTCTTCCCTCTGCTGTGGCTTTGGCTCCCATTTTTGTAAGAGAGATCTACAGGCTGCACGGGTTGCCGGAATATATTGTCTCGGACAGGGGTCCGCAGTTCACCTCCTCACTCTGGGTGCAATTGTTAAAAATTTTGGGGGTGGAACCTAGGTTCTCTACAGCATATCACCCCCAAACTGACGGAGCGACGGAGAGAGCAAATCAGGACCTGGAGAAATTTTTTAGAGTATCCTGTTTGGCCTCCTCCGCAGATTGGTACACTATGGTTCCTTGGGCCGAATTTGCTTTAAATAATCAATTTCATAGGGCAATTTCCACTTCTCCGTTTTTGGCTTTTGGGGGCTATCATCCTAGAGCTGTGCCCTCTGTGGTTCCTCCTGCAATGGTCCATTCGGCGGCTTTGTCGTTGTATCGTTCTTATCGAGCCAAGGTGGTGGCTGTACAGGCCTCCTTGCTTAAGTACCGTTCAGAAATGTGTTCGCAAGCTAATGTGCATAGGCGTCCAGCTGTATCCTTTTCGGTTGGTGATAGGGTATGGCTGTCTACACTCCATCTCCGTCTACCGGGACCCCCTAAATTCCGCCCTCGGTACATTGGTCCCTTTTCTATTTCCGATAAAATTTCTGATTTGGCATACAGGTTGCATCTTCCTGATTCTCTTCCAGTGCATCCTGTGTTTCATGTCTCACTGCTAAAACCTGCATCTTCGGTGACCACCAGGAATAGGGCGACTAGGCTATCTTGTCTGCTTTATTGGCCTTGGAAAGGCGCTCCTTTTAGGGGGGGTATACTGTTGGGATCTCTTAGAGATCCCCACATTGTGTACTCACCTGGGCATGTGGTTCGACTCAGACGCGCCTTTCCTCTTTTGAAGAACGGCGGGGGCGGCTTCGGGATCCGGGCCGCCCCGGGCTCGGGGGCAAGCACGGACGCCGCCATCCCACCTTTTTCCTCATGGGCGGCTCCGGGCATGTCGCGGGCTTGCGCGAGCCGTCCCTGTAAAGGAGCGCGCGGCTCGTCGTCCTTCGGACAGCCGCGGGCTCAGGCGGTCTTTTCACAGGCTACGAGGCTGCCTGGGGCCCGTGAGTAAAGCTTTACAAACCTTTCCAAAATGGCGGCCTAAACAATTATAGACTTTCTGGATTCTATGGACTCCGCCTTCCTTGCTCTCCAGTTGGTTCTCCTCCTCCTCACATGACCTCGGCCACACCTACTAATGTGGCTCCTCCTATTTAAGCCTCCTCTGAGCTCTCATTTTCGTCTGAACATTGACCTGGGTACTTGTGGTTTGTGAGCTCTCTGTGTTTACTGGTTTGGAGGATTTTTGACTTTGGCCTGCCTTTCTGACTATTCTTTGGACACTGTTTTGGTTCTGTTAGATTTGACTGTGTATTAGACCTTGGCCTGTCCCTGACTCTCCTCTTTCTTGCTGATTTTGTCTTTGGCGCTCCAGACTGTGTACCTGACCTTGGCCTGTCCCTGACTCTCCTCTTTCTTGCTGATTTTGTCTTTGGCGTTCCAGACTGTGTACCTGATCTTGGCCTGTCCCTGGTTTCCCTTCTGTTACTGATTTTGTCTTTGGTGTCCCGAGTGGCTCACTGACTGGTTTCCTTCTTGGATTCTTATATTGTTTCGTTTCCTGGCTCCTTGTTATCTTCCTGTTTTTGATAACACCCAAGGTGAAGTTCCGTGAGGGGCTTTTCCTGGCGCAGCCTGGTATTGAGTGTGCCCGAGGTCAACCTCTGGTGAGTTGGAATCCTTGTCCCTTTTTTCCCTTGCTGGCTGTTGAAATCTTATACGGGTTCTAACCTGTTCCTTTTGTTTATTTCAGATTCCTAGGAGTCAGTGGCCCTTGGGTCGTGGGGTCTGCGCCGTGTACTTCTCTGGTTGGTTACCGGAGAGGTGAACTGGGCAGACTTAACAATCGTCATGGATGCCCAAGAGCAGGGAGGTCCAGTAGGGGAACCCAACATAAATGTTCAGACCCCAGCCATGACGATTGGAGAACTAACTTCTGTTCTCCAGTCGTTGCACACGCAGGTCCAAGCCTGTGCTGCGGCGATTGGAGATATTAGGTCTAAACAAACTATTCCTTCAGCTCTCACTCCTTTACCCAAGAAGTTTTCGGGCAAGTCTGATGACTTTCGTTCATTTATGGGGCAGTTGAAACTCCTGTTTAAACTGCGCCCCGATGCATTTAATACAGATGCCAAAAAGACGTCTCAATTGATAATGTTACTGGAGGGTAATGCGTTAAAATGGGCGGTTCCCTTTATTGACAGGTCTGATCCTTTATTAGATAATTTTACCTTATTTAGTAAAGAATTTTCTACTGTGTTTGATGAACAGTCCCATGGGGCTACTAAAAATATTGAATTTTTGCGTATTAGGCAAGGCTCTAAAGATTTACTGTCCTATATCTCTGATTTTCAATCTATGGCCTCACAGGTGGGATGGCCTGAGGATACGCAGATAGCGATATTTCATGATGGTTTACGTGACGAAATGAAGGATTCGCTCCTTCAAGTACATCCTTTGCCTGCTACGCTTCAGGAATTTATTTCTTTGGTCCTACGAATAGACCATAGGACCTCATCTAGAAAAAAGGACTCAGGATTTAGGCCAAAGTCTTTTGTCCCCTCCCTTCCCCCCCCTTCTGATGCTCAGGAGCCTATGGTGATTGGTCAGGTGCGACCCCCGTTGTCCCCTGAGGAAAGACTTAGGCGCCGTCAGCAGCGTCTTTGCCTATACTGTGGCGATTCACGCCATTTTTTGATGGCATGTCCTCTTCGGCCGTTGGCGGGAAACGCCAGAGCCCCCCCTGCAGTAGGGAAACAGGGGGGTGCCACTCAGCCTTCCCCCAGACGTTAGGTTTGGTTCCACATCAGATTGATCAGCACTTGTTTTTGGGTATCAGCTTGTCTGCACCTCCTGACCTGTTAGGTCTTAAGGTTTGGGCTATGCTCGATATTGGGGCCCCTGATCTATATATATCCCAAGAACTTGTTGATCAGGGTCGTATTCCTGTGACTTTACTACCGGTCCCGGTTCCCATTGCAGCCATTGATGGTACCCCGTTGTCTCAAGGTTGTATCACCCATGTCACTGTTCCCCTTTCAGTGTCCTTAGACTCTGTTACCCTACCTCGGGTACTGTCTTTTAAGGTTATTCGCTCCTCCCCCTACCATGTGGTTCTGGGCTTATCCTGGTTTTTGGAATTTGAGCCCGTGCTCTGCTGGTCTCCATTGCAGTTGTCTCTAAATGGTCATACCCACCCCCTGTACTTGGGTAATCCTTCTCTTAGCTCCGTGGTGGCAACGATCTCTGATCAAATTCCCTCCCAGTACAGAGACTTGGAACGCGTGTTTGACAAAGTAGAGGCTCAGGCTCTCCCTCCTCACCGGCCGCATGATTGCCGGATTGATTTGATTCCGGATGCTCCTTATCCTAGGGGTCGTGTTTATGCTTTGGCTCCCAAGGAAGATTTAGCATTGTCACAGTATATTAGTGAAAGTCTGGAAAAGGGCTTTATTCGGCCCTCAAGGTCTCCCATGGGGGCCCCGATATTCTTCATTGCTAAAAAGGACACTACTGAACTTCGGCCCTGCATCGACTATCGTAAGCTTAACAGCATTACAATCCCTTTCCGCTATCCCTTGCCGTTGATTTCAGTCCTATTTGATGCGTTGGGCTCGGCTGTTTGGTTTACTAAACTTGATCTGCGGGGGGCTTACAACTTGCTAAGAGTCATGGAGGGGCATGAGTGGAAGACGGCCTTTCAATGCCGTCTGGGCCATTTCGAATACACGGTGATGCCTTTCGGCCTCATGAGTGCACCGGCCTATTTTCAGTCGTTCATGGCCTCTATTTTTAGTGAATACTCAATGAAATTCTTGGTGGTTTACCTGGATGACTTGTTGATTTTCTCCACAACCTTGGCTGAACATGTACAGCACGTGCGCCTGGTGTTGCAGAAACTTTTGCTTCATAACCTGTATGCCAAACTCGAGAAATGCTCATTTCATGTACGTCAGGTTTCCTTTTTAGGGTATGTGATTTCCCAAGACGGGTTTCGAATGGATCCTAGTAAGACGGCGGCCATACGTGATTGGCCTGTTCCTTCGTCAGTTAAGGCTATTCAGAGATTTGTGGGGTTTTCCAACTACTACAGGAAGTTTATTCCTCATTTTTCTGCCCTAGTAGCCCCTTTGACTTCCTTGTTAAAGAAAGGGGTCCCCTTTCATTGGGGGTCTGTCCAAGCGACCTCCTTTTCCAAGTTAAAACAGTTATTCGATGAGGGGGCCTTGTTACACCATCCTGATTTCTCGCGTCAATATGTGGTTGAATGTGATGCTTCAGACTCCGCCACGGGGGCTATTCTTTCACAGAGGGACGCTCATGGATTTCTAGCCCCCATTGCCTTTCAGTCCCATATCTTTTCGGCGGCGGAACGCCATTACCCTGTGGCAGAGAGGGAATTGTTAGCTATTAAATTGGCTCTTCAGGAGTGGCGCCACTATTTGGAACGTACAGAGATTCCTGTCTTGGTATACACTGACCACCGTAATTTGGCCTTTTTAAAAACTGCTACGGCCACCAATCCTAGACAGATTCGTTGGGCGCTTTATTTTTCTCGGTTTAATGTGCACATCACTTATCGGCCTGCGAAACTTAATACACGGGCTGATGCACTGTCCCGGTCTCATTCGGGTACAGATTCCCCGAAACCTGCTATGGCTTATTTCCCTAGTACTTCTATTTTGGCTTCGGTACATACCCCGGTGAACTCTTATTTGGAAGATGTCCGGCGAGCTACGGCGGTGGTGCCCCTTCCTACCGGTCCTTCCATTTCATCTGTGGAAGGTTTGGTTTATTCAGGTCGGAGGTTGTGGATTCCAACTGCCCCCCTCCAGCGTGAGTTGTTGACTTGGGTTCATGGACTTTTGCCTTCGGGTCACCCTGGGGCTCTTCGCACCTTGGAACTGTTGCAGAGGAGTTTTTGGTGGCCTGGAATGAAGCAGTCTGTTTTTGACTTTGTTGGTTCTTGTGAGATCTGTATCAGGTATAAAACTGATCATACTAAGCCTCAGGGGTTGTTACAGCCCCTTCCTATTCCCTCGGCTCCTTGGATGGCAATATCTATGGATTTTATTGTGGATTTGCCGGTCTCGAAAGGTTTTCGTCATTTGTTGGTTTTTAAGGACTTTCTGACGAAAATGGTGCATTTGGTTCCTCTACGTTCTCTTCCCTCTGCTGTGGCTTTGGCTCCCATTTTTGTAAGAGAGATCTACAGGCTGCACGGGTTGCCGGAATATATTGTCTCGGACAGGGGTCCGCAGTTCACCTCCTCACTCTGGGTGCAATTGTTAAAAATTTTGGGGGTGGAACCTAGGTTCTCTACAGCATATCACCCCCAAACTGACGGAGCGACGGAGAGAGCAAATCAGGACCTGGAGAAATTTTTTAGAGTATCCTGTTTGGCCTCCTCCGCAGATTGGTACACTATGGTTCCTTGGGCCGAATTTGCTTTAAATAATCAATTTCATAGGGCAATTTCCACTTCTCCGTTTTTGGCTTTTGGGGGCTATCATCCTAGAGCTGTGCCCTCTGTGGTTCCTCCTGCAATGGTCCATTCGGCGGCTTTGTCGTTGTATCGTTCTTATCGAGCCAAGGTGGTGGCTGTACAGGCCTCCTTGCTTAAGTACCGTTCAGAAATGTGTTCGCAAGCTAATGTGCATAGGCGTCCAGCTGTATCCTTTTCGGTTGGTGATAGGGTATGGCTGTCTACACTCCATCTCCGTCTACCGGGACCCCCTAAATTCCGCCCTCGGTACATTGGTCCCTTTTCTATTTCCGATAAAATTTCTGATTTGGCATACAGGTTGCATCTTCCTGACTCTCTACCAGTGCATCCAGTGTTTCATGTCTCACTGCTGAAACCTGCATCTTCGGTGACCACCAGGAATAGGGCTGCTAGGCTGTCTTGTCTTCTTTATTGGCCTTGGAAAGGCGTTCCTTTTAGGGGGGTATACTGTTGGGATCTCTTAGAGATCCCCACATAGCTTACTCACCTGGTCACGCAGTGCGCCTCAGACGCGCCTTTCCTCTTCTGAGGGGCGGCGGGGGCGGCCTTGGGACCCGTGCCGCCCCGGGCTCGGGGGCGAGCACGGACGCCGCCATCCCACCGTTTTCCTCTTGGGCAGCTCCAGGCATACCGCGGGCACGCGCGAGCGGTCCCCGTAGAGGGGGGCGCGGCTCGCCGTCCTTGGGACAGCCGCGGGCTCAGGCGGGCCTTCCAGAGGCTGCGAGGGTGCGTTGGGCCCGTGGGGCTACGAGTCTTGTCCACAGGCCCTCCTCCTCGCGGCAAGTGACATCAAGAAGGGGAGGCATAACACCAGCACAGTAAGGCACTACAAACATTTCAAAATGGCTGCCTAAACATTTATAGACTTCCTGGATACTCAGGGACTCCGCCTTCCTTTCTCTCCAGTTGGTTCTCATCCTCACATGACCTCAGCCACACCTCCTAATTAAACTCCTCCTATTTAAGCCTCCTCTGAGCTCTCATTTTCGTCTGGACAATGACTCTGGGTAGTTGTGTTATTTGGGCTCTCTGGTTCTGGTTGTTTGGAGGATTTTTGACTCAGGCTTGCTCTTCAGACTATTCTTGGGATACTGTTTGGCTCTGTTAGATTTGCTGGTTATTGACTTGGCCTTCCATTGGACTATTCTTCTCTCTCCTGATTTTGTCTTTGGCGTTCCTGACTGTGTACCAGATCTTGGCCTGTCCCTGACTTCCCTTTTGCTTACTGATTTTGTCTTTGGCGTCCCTGGTTTTGGTTCCTGACTGGTTCCCTTGTGATTACTCTCTTGGATACTGATTTTGTTTAATTCCTTGGGTCCTTGTTATCTTCCTGTCTGGGTAACATCAAAGGTGAAGTTCCGTGAGGGGCTTCTCCTGGCGCAGCCTGGTATTAAGTGTGCCTGAGGTCAACCTCTGGTGAGTCTTAATCCTTGTCCCTTTCTTTCTTGGTTGCTATTGGAATACTTCTAGGGGTTCTAATCTGTTCCCTTTGTCTATTTCAGATTCCCAGGAGTCAGTGGCCCTTGGGTCGTAGGGTCTGCGCCGTGTACTTCTCTGGTTTCTTACCGGGGAGGTGAACTGGGCAGACTTAAAAATCGTCATGGATGCCCAAGAGCAGGGAGGTCCGTCAGAGGAACCCAACATAAATGTCCAGACGCCAGCCATGACGATTGAAGGGCTAACCTCGGTTCTCCAATCATTGCACACGCAGGTCCAAGCCTGTGCTGCGGCGATTGGAGATATTAGGTCTAAACAGACTATTCCTTCGGCTCTCACCCCTTTACCCAAGAAGTTTTCTGGCAAGTCTGATGACTTTCGTTCATTTATGGGGCAGTTAAAACTCCTTTTTAAACTGCGCCCTGATGCATTTAATACGGATGCTAAGAAGACGTCTCAATTGATAATGTTACTGGAGGGTAACGCGTTAAAATGGGCGGTTCCCTTTATTGACAGGTCTGATCCTTTGCTGGATAATTTCACTTTATTTAGTAAAGAATTTTCTGCTGTTTTTGATGAACAGTCCCATGGGGCTACTAAAAACATTGAATTTTTGCGTATTAGGCAAGGCTCTAAAGATTTACTGTCCTATGTCTCTGATTTTCAATCCATGGCCTCAGAGGTGGGATGGCCTGAGGACACGCAGATAGCGATATTTCATGATGGTTTGCGTGAAGAAATGAAGGATTCGCTCCTTCAGGTACATCCTTTGCCCACTACGCTTCAGGAATTTATTTCTTTGGTCCTACGAATAGACCATAGGACCTCGTCTAGAAAAAAGGACTCAGGATTTAGGCCAAAGTCTTTTGTCCCCTCCCTTCCCCCCCCTCTGATGCTCAGGAGCCTATGGTGATTGGTCAGGTGCGGCCCCCGTTGTCTCCTGAGGAAAGACTTTGGCGCCGTC
>JAWWME010000137.1:0-10236 GCA_035047425.1 Eurycea quadridigitata
CTGCGGCAGACGCGGGTCTTTGGGCTCTTGGAGCCAGAAGAGAGGAACTCTTCATACTTCGCCTGGTCGAACTCGACGACGAGTGATTCGACCATTTTCCCCTTACGGAGAACGTCATCTTGCACCACAGTGCGCTCGTCAGTAACGAAGGTAGTCCCCAGCGGAGTCGCCATCTCTTGTACGCGCCGGAAAACTTTGTTGGTCGGAGAAAGTGGGTTTAGCTGTAAAAGATTTCCTTGATTCAAGCGAAACGATTACAACCAAAAGAACTACTCTTCCTTCTTTTCCAGTTACAAGGGAGGGAGGATGTCTGAATCTTCCCTTTGTTTAAGGCTGGGTTCTTCGTGTGGCGATGGAGAGTGAATCTTGTTCTCCGTTGACCAGATGACCGTCCTGGACCGTCGGGGGTCTTCTCTTCGGTCGGTAGAAAGAGTAACTCAGCTCCGTCTACCAAAACTCTCAAAGAGGAGGTAGGCGAAGAGCGGCTAGTACTCAGTAAGCTCGCTGAAGAGTCTCCTCCCTCTGTCTGTTGTTGAAGTCGTGCTTCCCTCTTGATGATCCTCTTGCCTGGATTCGATCGATCTTGATGATGCCTTGACCTTCTTAATTCTCGACCTTTCCAAAACTTCGATCCCCTCTTCATAGCAAACAAGGCTATTTATAGGGGTCTCAGGGGGTGAAGGTGCCTCCTGAAAACGCTCCCGAATGAGGGGCCACTACCCGCTACATGCGCGGTGACTGGCCCCGCAATCAGGGCAGTTGCAACTGAGACGCGGGCGTTGAGCCAAACGCGCCTTGAAGTTTGAGACGCGGGCGTCGAGCCAAACGCGCCCTGAAGTTGAGACGCGGGCGTCGAGCCAACGCGCCTTAATGCTGAGACGCGGGCTTCGGGCCTTCACGTCTGGACGCTGAGGCGCGGGCGTCGGGCCGACGCGCCTTGATGCTGAGACGCGGGCTTCGGGCCGACGCGTCTGGACGTTGAGACGCGGGTGTAGAGCCAACGCGTCTTAATGCTGAGACGCGGGCATCGATTCCTCGCGTCTAGAGCTTGAGACTCTGCTTCCTTAATGGCTTGTCTGTTAGTCATTTTTAGACAGCCTACAGAACCCCCTCCAAAGTTTCTGATATTCCGCAGTTGAATGGGACGGATTTCGGAATACTTTGGATCTTAGCCGTGTTCGCCTTTATGACTGGACTGTTGATGCTTCGGGCTTGATCTTATCTGGAATTGGTCTTCGTGAGTGTACTGTTGAACTCTTTGAAGCCGTCAGAGTTGATCGTGTTGAGTGTCTAGATACACAGTCTAGACCTCCCCGATTGCTTTTTAGTCTGTCATGGGTGCGCTTTTGGCCGGGAGTGGTTGGTTGTCTGTTGCGTCAGTGTACTGTTGAACTGACTTTGCAGAAGCAGGAGACTGGACGCAGGTTCCTTTTTGAAAAAGCAGACTGCTTTAAAGACGCGACTTCTCAGCGAGACGCGACCTTTTGGCGCTGGAAACGCGACCGATCTTCATAAGGCAGACGCGATGTTCAGCTGAAGACGCGAACTTCAGAAAGACGCATCTCTTGAAATGCAGACGCGATTTTCTGGGTGCATTTATGATGATGCTGACGGGGCATGTCCACCGAAGAGCCGCGTACTTTGGGGTGCGCACCTGTGCCATGTCATGATTACGCCGCCAGCTGGCCTGGGGAAACAGCGAGATTTCGCCTTTTGGCGCGCGGATCTCCCGGTTCATTAAATGAACTGCTCCACGTGTCAACTTCTGACTTGTGGCGGGGTCACGACGCATGATCTTCCCTGTTCAAACAATGATTTGGCTCCACGCGTCGGGCAGCGATTCGCTGCAGCGTTTATTGGGCCAAACGCTGCGTATCTTCGCGAATCTCTGTGCCTATAAAAGGCAACAGTTGGAGAGATGCATCTTCTTCTCCGAACGAACGCATTTGCTGAGAAAAGAGAGCCTCCCTCTTGTTTGTTCATCTGTCCATCTTCGAACTCGGATTTCTGAAAAATCGATGGCTCCCAAGACGAAACCGACTGCATCATCCTCAAGGGCGACCGTCGCCGAGGCTGAGAGAGATGCTTCCTCTGCGCAGGAGGGTGTTTTCCGAGGTAAAAATGCACCTTCGGCGTGGGTTCCGCCATAGAACCCTAAGAACCTTTAACACAAGATCGTGTTTGATTCTCGGACGCTGTCCTTGAGATGATAACCGGGGCGCGGGTCTGATGATCCGACGCTGGTGAACTCTGCACTCTGGATCCTTCACTTAGAATATTTCTAATTGTGAAGGTCTCTGGACGCGATTTGCAGAACGCGGATTTGATCCATGCGTTCTGTGCCGCGTTTTGTGCCATCAGGCGCCGATTTGATGAATCTGGCGTCTGAGTCCAAGCACTTTGAAATTTCACAAGTCTTGGTTTGCAGAACGCGGATTTGATCCTTGCGTTCTGTGTCTTCAACCGCCGATTTTGTAGAATCTGGCGTTTGAGTCCAAGTACTTAGAATTTTCATAAGTCTTGGTTTGCAGAACGCGGCTTTGCAGGTCTGGACGCGGATTCGAAAAATTCCTGCGTCCAGTATCTCTTCTGCGTTTTGGTGCAAGTTCGCAGGTCTGGACGCGGATGATAACTCCTGCGTCCAGTGTCTCGGCTGCGTTTTGAATTATGAACACTTAGCGTCTTCCCTTATTTTTGGCAAAGTATCTGACCAAGTGTCTTTTTTCTTTTGCAGTGCCGCATGTTTCAGGTTCACTTGCCAAGATGCACCACTTTGGACGCGTGGGTGGTGCCGACCGGGGCTTGACCTTTGTGCAAAGAATGAGTGTCCCCGTGACTGCTGACCAGTTACTGGATCGCAGGCTCTCTAATGTTAACAGGAGAACCTTTCGGGCACTTATGACCGATGCCGCACTCAAAACGGATGACGGCGTCAGGTTGGAGAAGCCTGCCTTCTTCTTTGGGGATCATATCTATGATGATGGCCGTCGTGTGTCTGAGGGGACCTATAAATGGCTCCGTGAGATAAAGGGCGGAAGATTCTTTCTTCCAGACATGGAGAGGATGTTCCCGATGTCCTACTTCCAACACATGTCTGTCCCCCGGAAGATGGAATGGGACATTTCCCAGTATATCCCTGAGATCGCCCTTGGTGACTTTGGCCTCCAAAAGGTAGACCGCCATGATAGTCATGACGGGTCAGTTGTCGGACTGTTCCCTGCGTCGTCCAAGCCTGAAATCCCAATTGGAGAGATCCCGGAGCTTGCTACCACCTTCCTCAATTCCTTCATAGAAGCAGGGGGTGACTATCCTGTCGACTTCCGTGCGTATGGGTGGGTCCATTCTCCAGGGAACTACTGGTGGGGCAGGATGGTGGGTTTTGTCCTTACCAATCTTGAGGGGCCGCTGAAGCGTGTGGGGCTGTACCCAGCAGTCAGGGCCGTGCAGTGGGGCGTCCCGATGAGTTCTCATAACTTCTTTGGGATTCTGGAGCGCTACAATCCTCGGACGGGGACATTCTTTACTCCGGTCGGAGAGATGGGCCTTGCCCTGCACGAGTTGTATGAGGTCTCCGGGTTGTCGTCAGGGGATATTCCTTACGAGGAATTTGTCCCAACCACCAGGGAACTGCGCCTTTTGGAAAAAGAATCTCCTCAGGTGTACGAGACCTACTGGGAGGTGATGTGCCATTTCTACATCTGCGGCCAGACAACTGCCTGGAGGTCAGGAGGCGTCAAGCAACTATCCTGGGCTGATTATCTGTTTAATAATGTCAGCAATAAAGATCTCCCAGTAATCCGACTAGCTCCTAGTTCTGGTGGGGAAGTTGAAGACAGGATCGACGCAGCTTCTGACAAGTTCTACACCACGGAGTCGAACGAGGACGGCTTCGACCCTGACCTGGTCTTTGAGAGCTTTCACCATCAAGCCCGGACCCCTATTTCTGATCAGGCGCTGTTGGCGGGCTTCCTGATGTTGTGGCTGAAGAGGTGTGTGGTGCCCACGCTACCACATGAAGTTATTGTGGCAGATGTGGTGTACCCGGCGGTACTCTTGGCTCATGGTCACCCCATAGCCCTTCTTCCAGCGGTGGTGGCTGGTATTCAAAGCGGGCTGCGGGCGTTAGCCAAGAGACTATGCGAGGCTCCAAGGACTGCTAATTCCCGTGGGGAGCCGTATACCGACTCAGAGGGGAACCCGACGGTGAGGCACCCCAACCCGCGGATTGAGCTGCCTTACACGTACCTCATGGCTTGGTACGTGATGCATTGCCCATCTCTAATGACGGCGGCGCGTGGGAGCATGGATCATATCCCATTTGTGCAGCGGCTGGAACGTTCAGAGTGGCATGACACCTACCTGTATTACATTAGGAAGCGTCTTTCCTGTGCCACGAACTATCAGCTTAACCGTTGTTTTCCAGAGGTTCAAGGTGCAGCCCCCGGGGAGCTGTTCACGGATGTCGCTGGGCGGGATGACTTCTCGCAATTGCCTGCTGGAGCCTTCTGGTGGTTGATCAATATACGACCAGGATATGTGCTGTTTCGCCAAGGGACTTCCTGCACTATCGAACCGTATATGCCAAGTCGTTTTGCCCGACAATTTGGCTATGATCAGCTTTACGTCGGGAATCCCAATGCTCAACTTGCCTTTGACGGGAACCTGTTCGAAGGCGCTCGGGCTTGGTATTACAGTGTGGCTGGAGGGACGGGAGCAACGTTCCATCTACCCGACGAGGCGCCTAAGTGCCGTATGAGCTTCAGCTTCTGTACTTGGTACTCCCAAGCCGGCCAGACGCCAGATCTTATTCCGGAGTCTTCATGTCTTGAGAGTATCAATGCCAGTCTCGAGGAAAAGTCCGAATCCAGTAAACGTTCTAAACTCCTCGACCAGTACCTGAAAGCTCAGAGGGAGGTCGAGAAACGATCGAGGAGGGAGCCCCCAGTAGTGAGGGCGGAACCGCGACCGGCAAGGGCAAAGCCGCAAGCGACGAGGGCGGAGCCACCAGCAATGAGAGTGGAGCCGCGACCGGCAAGGAGGTCGAAGCAATTGGCGAGGAAGCGTCGTCGACGCTCTGCTTCTGTAGTTGAGCCTGTCCCAAAGAAGGCTCGGAGGGACTTAACGGCTGAAGTCTCTCAATCCAGAGCTATCTCTGCTGGAGTTGAGGCTCCTCCTGAAGGTGTCCCTGTTAGAGTTGAGGAACCGCTGGAAGATGAAGATTTTCCAAGTTCGGTCCGTGCTCCTAGGTCGCGCAGCCAGACCGTGGAGGAAGGGGAGCTCGTTGAGCGACCCCTTGTTGCTGGTGATACCGAGTCACCGGAGGTTGACATAATGGGCGATGAAGATATCGAGACTCAGCCCAAGTCTCCTTCTGCTCATGAAGGGAGAGACGAGGTACAGCAGCCGGGGTCTCCTAGTGTCTTTATTTCCAATCCTCGGGCAGTCGACCCTAGTCCTACCACTGGGGTGATTGGGGGTAAGGCTCCTGTTGCGGAGCTTCCTCGCGTGGCGCTATCGTCTTCTTCGTCATCGGGAGAAAGTGACTTTGAAGATAAAGTCGACTATGGCGATGAACCCGCTCTTCCTGATCAGGGCGGATTCTTTGACGTCTCGGAGGAGGAACAACATGAGGGTGAGCCCTCGATGGCGCCATCGCCACTGGCGACCATTGCTCCCACTGAAGGTATTCTTTTCTCCTTCTGTTTAATTCTCTCTTTTCATGTTGAAGAGGATGTTCTAACATTCTTCTTTTATACTGCAGGGTCAGCTGGAGGTACCGGGGCTCAGCCCGAGGGAATTGAGGCTTCGGTTGCCGAGACAACCTCAGTGGGGGCAGCTGTTGAAGTTGGGGAGCCTTCCCCTTTGCCAGGAGGGGAAACAACCATTGAGGCTGAGGAGGCTCTCACTCCGCCGGTGGAGGAGGCTACTGCTAAAGCTGGGGAGACTCCCATTCTACAGGACTCGACGCCTCTGGACCTCGAACCTAGTAAGGCAGCTCTGACTGAGGGGGCTCAGGTGGGGAGTCCGACGATCGGCACCCTTCCAGAAGGCCACACAGCTCAATTCTCGGTGGAAGTTTCTGAAGAGGTTGTGCTTACAACTCCTTCATTGGTCGTGGAAGCTCCTGCTGAGGCAGCGCTTCAGGAAGCGCCAGTGGGTAGTCTTGCTCTTGCTACATCGACGGCCGGCACGGCTCTTGTGCGAGAAGACCCGCCTTATATCCCTTATCCCGTGACAGACAAGGGGTCGGGAAGCTTCTTTGGTGGTGAAGACATGGGGGAGCTGGCACGTCAGATGGTGCAACAATTCTTCACCTCGATGGGATCATGTATTGATCTCATCTTCCGTGGACACAGCACCTTCCAGTTCGCCCAGAGGCTTCTTGAAAATATGGCCGTGAGCGTCGAATTGGCGGGAGGCCCTTCACTTGCCAGGGCATGCCTGCGGGTGGTAGAGCAACTTGGAGATAACCTGCGGGAGCTGGAATCTTTGGAAGATGCTGGCTCTTTTGATGAAGCCCAGGCCACCTTGACTAGGCTCCTAGCTGATCAGGAACGGAAGCGACAGGAGGCGGAGGCACAAATCGCTGCCGAGATCCGCGACCTTGAATATTCCAAGGCTGAATTTCAGAAATTAGCCGGAGATTCGAGGGAATCTGAGCTTAGTGTGCAGAGCACGGAGCAAGTCATCCTCAGAACTCGGGATATTATCGCCAAGGCGGAAGCTGTTCTTGCGCTAAATGAGGAGAAACTTGTTTCCCTCAAAAAGGAGCTTGAGGAGCAACGGGCTGCTACGGCGCGTGCTGAAGAGAGTCTATCTCTACAATCTTCCAGGGTGGAATCTCTGCGGATGCAGCTGGCTGCCAGAAATTTCTTATCTGAGGCGGAGCTGCGGGACCGGGCTATCATGGAGGCTGAGAGGACGCGCCAGCATGAGATTCACCGCCTTAGGGAACAAATCCGTTCCTTGGCGAACCAGGACATTTAGCCTTCTTTTCTTTTTTCTTTTTGTAAAGAAAAGGGACACTCTATTTATTAAGAGTGTTTGTATCCACTTCTATCATTTTTTGATATAATAGAAGTTTTCTTTAAAGCTTTTGTCCCAATTTCTTTGTCCTGTTGTGGATGAGTCCAACTCTTGATCACTAGTCGTGATTACTGAACTTAGGTAGGACTAAGTTCTTTTAATGAGACGCGGTCTTGGCGAGACGCGGCATTAATCCCGTAGAATGAGACGTGGCATCAATCTATGGGGACTTAGATTTCACCAAGTCTTTTTGACGAGACGCAGCGGCGATCACAGGGTGAGACGCGGTCGTCAGTCTACCGGAACTTAGATTTTACTAAGTCCTTTTACTGAGACGCAGGGTCAATCATAAAGTGAGACGCGGTCGTCATTTCACAAGAACTTAGATTCTACTAAGTCCTTTTGATGAGACGCGGCGTCAATCACAAATCGGAACGCGGTCTTCTTGATGAGATGCGGCGTCAATCAAAAGATGAGACGCGGCATTGATCCGTAAAGTAAGACGCGGCTGTCAGTCCCTGGGGTGAGACGCAGCGTCAATCACAAGGTGAGACGCAGCTCTGAATAACGCAAATCTGTCTTGCGCGGATCGGGCAGACGCAAGAGATGCAGCCTTGTCTGCTGAAGGGACGCGGCTTTCCCATCTGCGTCTAATGTGATCTGACTCAAAAGATTTTAGGAGATCTTTGCTCGTCAGGTCTCCACTGTCGATTGGGATTCCGAGTCATCCGTTGATTCCCAAGGCAGTTATCCACGCGTCAACTCCTCATTGGACTCAGGAGTTACTGCCCTTAAATGCAAAACCGACGCGGGCGGTTGAAAACCGGCGCTTGCGACGGTTTCCAAAGCGGCGTTCCACGCGTCAATCCTTCACTGGGCTTTGACAATCGTGCGTGACGGTTCCAATTAACGCCCCATTAATGGCAGTTATTAGGGCCTGCCTATAAATAGGGTGCGCTCCCCTTCTATAATCCAAGCTTGGATTATTTCTCTTTGGATTGCTCTGAGAAGTCCCACCTTCTTCAGAAAAGAGTTTCTTGATAGGGATTCCGTCTCCATGGATGAAGGTAATTCCGAGGATGAAGATGACCCAGAGCTCTCACGCTTCGGTTTGGTCTCTTCAAGAAGAACCCCCTCTCGGATCATCTTGGACGCCTGCGTTTGGGTGCAGAGAGGCCAACTCTGGCCAGAGGTCTCTGCTGGTATGTCCCCCGATGATGTGTATAGCCTGAACTTTGGCATAACCATCTGAATGAAGTCCCGGTGCATTCCTTCTCTGGAATTTGTGCCAGTGACTTGACTTCTCTGAACGCGGGCGCTTGACGCTGGCTTTGCCCATCGCGTTTCATTGCCTTGGCGTGTTTCAGACCTGAATCTTGCAACTCTTGTTCACTCAACAGAGAGATGGCAATTTTCGGCGTTCTGAAATTCTTTGCGTCTGGTGCATTAGGCGCGGGTACAAACTGAGGCCGCGTTTGAATCCTATGCGTGGCGCAGTTTGACTCGCGTCTGTTTGACTGTGCGGGTCATTCTCGCGTCTGAAGTCTTGAATGGCTGCCGCGTTCTGTTACTCAGTTTCCTTTATAAAAATGTACTGAGTTCCAGATTTTCTGACTCTCTTGCTTATTCTTTGCAGGTAGGCTTGCTCGTCCTTTTTCAGGTTTGCTGGGCCCCAGAAAGAATATACCGGCTGGCGAACTTGCTCCACGTTCGTTTGTGAGAGATTAAATTATGGTCCTCGTCGTTTGTGAGAGATTAAATTATATCTCTGACGAGGACCCAACCCTCGCCAAGGTCTCTTCAGATCTCCTGCACCACTCTTGCCTGATGGCAAGAGATGGTCAGGTCAAGTATGACGGCGAGGAGGTTCCGGCGGTTGCGGTGGCGGAAAGATCCTCTTCCTCTCCCTACTCCAGAAGTGACATCAAGGACATTCCGTTGGATGGCCTGCTGGGGAAAGGGATGGTGATGAATGCAGGACTTTCTGCTGCCGCTGGACCTAGTGGAGGGTAGCATCCTTTGTGATGACTCCTAAACTTCCTCTCTCACCCCAGAAGTGACTCCATGTTTGTTGGATGGCCTGCTAGGGAAAGAGACGCTCATGAAGGAAGGATTGCAGGACTTTCTGCTGCCACCGGACCTCAAGAACACCATTGCTCCTGGCTTAGTCAGCTAGGGCGCTTTCGAAAGTTGGCGTCGTGCATCATGGCGCAATCGGTTCCAATTGTGCACCTGGGATCAGATGCGGTTTCAAGGAGTGAGTACGGCCTCTGAGAGAGAGAGGGACTTCTTTGTACTCCTTAATTGTAACACTCAATCTTATTGTATAAGAGAGCGTTTTGTATCACTTTCATATGCCTGGATATAAATAAAAGTGACACTTTTCTTTTTGTTTCCTCCTATCGTCTTGAACTTTTTTTTTTAGTCAGACGAATAGAAGCGAAGAGTCTTTGACTTGTCAAAACTATGATGATAATCTTAACGAGTCAAATTTTGTAGAGAGAGATCCTATTTCAGGAACTCAACAATGCTGTCAGAGGTGTGATATTAACTTAACAGAGATAAGATAACTTTTGTGGACCTGCCAATCTATAACGGAGAATGACAAGCTGAATTTGTACCCCCAGGGAGGATGAACTTTTATCAGAGGTTTGGGATTAACTTGATTAAGATCAGCTGGGGAGTTAATGAAAACACTGTTAATGGTGTAATGTTAACCTAACAATGTTTTTAAATGGACTTGTTATTCTGTTGATGAGAATAACAAGTGAGGCTAGATTCGCGGGGGATCTAGGAAAGTTTTTACCGTTAGAGGTGTGATATTAACTTAACGGGTTGAAAGTTGTCTTGTAAGAAGTGTGATGTTAACTTGACAAGAATGTGAGTCAGAGGTGTGATATTAACTTGACTCAGAAGCATTTCAGCTTTTATTTGGGAAAACTGAAAGTGTCACTGTCATGGTTGTGATGTTTAACTTGACAGTGAGGGTAATGCTAGAGGTGTAATTTTGAACTTGGCATTGGTCATCTCGACTTCGACAAGGAAGTCCGAGGAAAAGTCATGGCCATAGGTGTATTGTTGAACTTAGCAATGAACTGGACGCTAGAGGTGTGATGTTAAACTTAGCATCGCTCATCTCAGCTTCGATATGAAAGTCTGAGAAAAAGTGACTGTCAGAAGTTTAATATTGAACTTGGTAGCAACTTAATC
>JAWWME010000138.1:0-10233 GCA_035047425.1 Eurycea quadridigitata
GAACAAGTCATGGTTCACCCCTAAACTCAAAGACCTACTCTCTCAAAAAAGAGCCGCCGAAGCCCTATGGCTAAAAGATCCATCCCCCGCCAACAAAGTTGCCTTCACGGCAATTAACTCTACCTACAAGCGTACCATTATCACAACCAAAGCCAACCACTACAACGACCGCATTGAACACGCCAGCTCCAACACTAAAGAGCTGTTCAAGATCCTGCGCGAACTTGAAAACCCATGCCCCCCCGCAGATACCACTGACCGCTCTAATCTTTGGTGCACCCAAGTCCAAGAGGCACTGGTCGGTAAAGTGGCTAACCTCAAAACAAAAATCAACAAGAAACGCCTAGCACTCGCAACCAAGCAAGCCACAGCCCCCCCCCACCGCCCCCCCTCAACCGAACACCCCACCACCACCTTTCCACTTCTCCCCCGTCTCCGAGTGTGACGTTGCCAAAATTGTCGCAACCCTCAAACCCTCCACCTGCGCTGGGGACATCTGCCCCGCCCCGCTGATCAAGGAATGCCTTCCAGCTCTCCTTCCTCTCATTACCAGCTTCATCAATGCTTCTTTTGCCTCCGGCTCAGTACCCGCAGCCATCAAAGAAGCTTGGGTCGCCCCTCTTCTAAAAAAACCCTCCCTAGACCCGGCCATACCCACTAACTACCGTCCCATCACCACTGTCCCCTTCCTCCTAAAAATACTTGACCGTGTTGCCTACCTGCAAATCCAGAAGCACCTGGAAGCCTACCACATACTTGGCATCCGCCAATCTGGATTTCGACCAGGCCACGGTACAGAAACCGCCCTCCTAGACTTAAAAATCCAGCTAGATGCCACGAAGGACTCCGGTAACATTGCACTCCTACTGCTGTTAGACCTTTCGGCGGCCTTCGACCTGGTTGACCACCCAACCCTATGCCACCATCTCACCACGGCGGCTGGCTTCTCCACTCATGCCACCACATGGGTCGCGTCATTCCTCGAGGGCAGAACCTCTAGAGTGTTTGCCGGCACCGCTTCCGCCCCCCCCACCCCAGTCACATGCGGAGTCCCACAGGGCTCCTGCGTCTCCCCCACCTTATACAACGTGTATACCAAACCCCTCTTCGACCTCCTGGACTCCATCGGCATACCGTATACCAACTTTGCCGATGACACCCAAGTCCTACTCCACCTCACTGGCCACCACCCCACAGACACCATCACAGTCAACAAAATCTATGACGTGATCCAAGCCTGGATGGCGGAGCATCTGCTTTGTCTTAACGACGACAAAACAGAGCTCCTCATCGTTGGCACCCCCCACTCCCTCAAAAACCTCAGCCCAGACTACACAGCCTTCACCATCGATGGCATCTCCATCCCTGTCTCAAAATCCATCAAGACCCTCGGCGTATATCTGGAAGCGAATCTCAGCATGGCCAGACAAGCCAACGCTATCTCCTCCTCCACCGCGTACAGCTCTAAGCTGATCAACCTCTGCCGCCCCTACATTTCCACCGAAAACTGCCTCGCCCTTGCCCGAGCCCTCATCCTTACCAAGCTAGATTATAGCAACGTTCTATTTCTGGGTTGCTCTAATAAAATCCTTGACCAGCTTCAAATCGCCCAAAATAACGCCCTTCGTGCAGCCATCGGCCTAAAAAAGTCCGACCACATCTCTCAAACCAGGCGCGACGTCCATTGGCTCCCAGTTCGCGCCCGCATTGAGTTTAAAGCACTGTCCATCACCCACCGCTGCCTCATGGATAACGCCCCGCCCTATCTCAACTCTCGTGTCGCTAAAAAACCCATCACCAGAACACTTCGCTCAAACGACAAATGCCTCCTAACTGTCCCCCGCTTCAAACTAAAAAGCGCGGGTGGCTCCAGCTTCACGGTCCAAGCCCCTCAGCTCTGGAACAGCCTCCCCGCCAACCTGAGAGCCGAATCATCCTACCTGGCCTTCCGGAAACAGCTCAAGACCGCTCTGTTCAACCGCTATTGACTCTTGCCTGGACAATATGCCTTCCTGTAACACTTGCCTCTCTGTTTTTTTGCAACCCCTCTACTATTGTACTCTATTTCACCTCTGCTTTCTCTGCAACAGCGCCCAGATGCCCACGGGTTAAGGCGCTTAACAAATACAATAAATAAATAAATAAATAAATAAATAAATACATTAGACTGCTCTGGTAGGCCCCAAAAAGCAGTAAGTAGTAAGGGAGACATTTAAAGGTCGATTACGATGCTGCGTTTTCCATGGCAGGATTGTGCGTTAGTTCAATCGAACCGGTCTCGCTATGTAGGCGTGGCCTAAAACTGCAGTATTACGATGGTGCGGTTAGAAAATCGCACAGACACGCCTCCTTATCGGTTAAATCCATCAAAATATGGTTGCGTTTAAAAACCGCGAACGAAAACGAAACGCACAGTGGGTGTTACCATTGGCGTCTGTCCGCGCGCTAACTGCTGTGTAGAGGCTTGCCAGTGTGCCCATGCTACACAGAAATCTGCCCAGTAGCACATTTGTTTACAGTTACAACAAAATGCGTGCGCATAAATTACACGGCGCATGTGTACATGCGCATCCCGCCAGATATATAAGAGGGTGCAACGGGCAAATTAATTTATAGCGTTGTTTGATCTTTACTGACAACTCCGCTATACTGCTGTCGTCTTCCCACACATCACAGGCTTTCCTGTCATCTGTGCGCGATTCCAGCAGTGTTTTGCTGCACGTTTGTGAGACATCCGTCTGGGTTATTGTCACATAACTACTACTAGTTAGTTTGTGAAATGTCTTCTCAGACTACTGCCAGCGGCAAATCCTCCAGCCTTCCAGACTCCAGCAGGGAGCCTAAACTAACGTATGGTGAATGGATGTTGATCGCGGAGTTCTATCACGAACATGATGCGTGGATCAACGCCACTGGCAGACCGCTGCTGCCCATGCCACGTCAGCACGCCCTCTTCCAAAAGTTAGCTGAAGATTGTTCAGCCATCGGTCCAGCGTTGAGGACAGTGGCGAAGGTGAAGAAATGCTGGTCAGATTTGAAGGTATGTTTTCAGTAATCCATTGGCACCTCATGAATTATGTGTATGAATGGGGTAAGCTCTGCTTATGGAGATTAACATGTTGTGTTACAGCCAAGTATGTGAAAGTGAGTTTGTATTTAGGGCCGTTCATATTATTTGGAACATGAAAATGCTGTACTTTGGGAACAGGAGGAGTCATGTGTGTAGGTATGCATTTAAATGTTGCTACCATATATGGGTGTGGTGTGTAATAAAAAGTAAAGATGGAACAGCAACTCTGTTTACTTGTGATGGATGTGTGACTCGACGTCACCTTACACATACCACTTTTGTTGTCTTGTGTGACATGTGTGTAATATCACACACCTTGACATAACCAATTCCTGTCAGGGTATGTGCCAGGCCTCTCGCTCCACATTCCCTGAGTGAAAGCATTCCTGTCAGGGTATGTGCCAGGCCGCTCACTCGACATTCCCTGAGTGTAACCATTTCTATGGTGGCATCTTCTGCTGCTACAATGCAACATTCGGGAACTGTAGGTACGGCATGTGGTAATTAGTGTGGAGTGTCTGGGGTAGTGACTCAGTTTAATAATGGGCATAGCTGTTGATATATGTAGTAGGCGTGTAAATATGGGTACTATGTTTAATGTCACGTGGTGTTGTAGGTCGTATACAATGACATTCATGTAGATGTTCTACTACATTAAATAGCAATTCAAATATACGTAAATTTAGCTATGTATGTGCAAAGGGTCATATATGTTTACAGGTGATAATCAGCAATGTACGTGTTATCACCCTCGCAGTAGTCAACAACAATGATTCAAACCATCTTAGTTCATCTTCAATGTATATACTCTTGTTTTTCTAGGCGCGTAATGGGTGCTATGTTTGTTATCTTTAGCATTACGATTGGCAAAACTATTATAAATTCTAGTTTTGGTGTGGCAACGCCTTTTTTATGTGTGTTAGAAATGTATTCTGTTCTCTTTGCAGGCAACCCTATTTTGCAAAATAAAAAAAATAAAAAAATTATTAAACAATGCGCACCAGACAAATGTCGCTGTATAGCACCTTAAAAGCTAGTGTTGAAATTATAATTTGAATATAGTATTATTCCCTAAGTACTGCTTTTTGTTTGTTACAGACACGAGTGCGGTCAAAATTTCTTAATTACCAGAAGGATTGCCAGAAGACTGGTGGAGGCGCACCACCACAGCTGAGGCTCCAGGAATATGAAGAAATCTGTCTCCAATTACTATCAAAAGATAACCTTGGTGGCTTTCCTGGTGGACGAGACAGTGGAAGGCCATCTATTCCACCACCCCCAGCAGGTGTACCTCTACGGCGAAATCCTCCACAGCCACAAAACCCCGCCCAAAGTAAGGACCGCTACCAACCTCTAAGAAAACCATTCAACAGTACACCACCCATATTCCACCACCCTCAACTGCCTCCCTTAAGACCACCAACCACTAGCCCTCCTCCACCCTACTCTTAAAGCATACCAACAGCATAAATGATTTGTTACTGTTATATTAAGAAATGTAATAAATTTGTTTTTACACCCAGTTTGTCTTCCATTTGTAAGTGGTATGTAAACATAAATATCTATTTTTGTTAATTTTACAGTACCAACAAATGTGACAGAAGTCATATCAGCCAGCAATGAGCAGGGAAGTCACGTGCAGCAGGCAACACCATCAACAGTGCCTACTAGTGTGCTTGTACCCGAGACTCAGACACAGCTGATGCCACATACCTCCATAACAGAGCAAGCAAAGGCAATTGCAAGGGCAGAAAACATTGACCACCTAGCACTCCTCAATGCATTTGTAAGTGATGAGAACCCTTCCACTTTCAGTGGGTTCAGTAGTGGTGACTGTGCAGATGAATCAGATACATATGTAGACATCACGCTGGATTTAGTGGCTGACTCTGAATTTCGACAAGCCTCTACTTCAACATACATACAACCACCCACACATACAACCACTACAACTAACATATCCACACCTACACCCACAACTATTCCACCCACCTGTAATGCCCCTCAGGTGAATGCACCTTTGCTAACATTCACACACATACCCACAATGGATGGTGTTTCCACAGACTCTCAACCACTGTTCACATTTACAACTGTGCCAGCAACAGATACAAGCCCACAAAGACGTCTACGAGTACTAGCACATTCAACACCACAAAAACGTGCAAGGATTCGGGGACCACTAAGTAGGCCATACATAGCACCCCAAACATTTCCACCACCAACAAATACACAGACAGACCCTGTACAACATCCATTCATTCACAGACGTACAGGCAGGAGAGCAATGAGCCGTCCCTGTGGCCGTGCTTCTTTTAAACCACCTGGCACACACGATCTACCCATGGCTGCACCAATAATGCACCAGACAAAGCGCACACGAACATCTGTCAGACCACACCAGCATACACGCACACCATCCCCTAGTATGGAGTTGCTGCCAAACATTTCACCTACTAGGGCAGTTAGTCCTGATATGAATCGTATACCAACATCTCCCATACCAGACGCAAGTACTCCTGCACAGTCTCCAACTCCTCCCACGTCACCGAATACTCAATCACCTGTACACCCACAATCACCACCTCCACAGCCACCCAGAACTCCACAAGGCATGCAAATATTCTTACAGAGACTAGCCGAGATAGCTTCTAATAGTGCTAGGTCTGATGAGAAACATTTGCAATTGTTAGAACGACATATTGCAGTGCAAGAGGAAAGTGCACGTATTAACCGAGTTGCATTGGAAGGGGTGCAGGCAGCCATAGAAGCAGTTAATGACACCCTTATTGAACAAAATGGCTGGATTGTAGCACTAGGGCGTCAGGCAAATGAGCATCATGTGGAAAATCAAAAACAATGGAGTGAGCGTTTCTGTGGATTGAATCAGGAAATCCATTCTTCAACTATTGACTTGCTTACTGAACTGGAGAAACAAACCCAGGCGTTGGCGAGTGTACACCATCAACATAATCCAGATTCACCCCAATCACGGAAACTTGTTGGGTCTCCTCAGCCACCATTAACAGAAGAGTTAGCTGTGTGTGAATCAGAGGACACACCATTGACAGAGTTGCCTTCAGAAATTACACTAGTGCCAGCTACATCACCTCGAAATGCTGACTCTCTTGACACTGCAGGGGATGGAACCATTGTGCAAATGCCCATCATCAATGAGGCTCAAATTGAACAAGGGACATGTGCTGCAGGTAATGGCAACAGCAATGGGAACACAGATTTATGTGATTTTGAACAGAGAGGTACTGTCACAAGGGGTAGAGGCCGAAGGGGTGTGAAGAGAAAGAGAACAGCTAAGCTTTCTTAAGATGTGTCTTTAATCATGTAAAAAAATTAAACAATAAAAGATATATATACTTGGCAATGGCTTCATGCATATCACTACATTATTGGCTGTAGAAATACTGCGTGATCCGTCTTCGAACGGCCTTCCCATCAAGAGAGTCCACATCCGTTGGTCCCCTAGTGTTGAATGCCAGTACCTCAGGGGGTGGAAGAGTGACGTCATCAATAAGAGGAATACGCTTCCGAATGCACAAGTTATGCAACATACAACAAACAATTATGATGTCTGCAGTCTTTGCAGGCGAATAAAGTAATGCCCCACCAGTCCGGTCAAGAACCCTAAAGCGCCCTTTAAGTAGGCCAAATGACCTTTCGATAACATTACGAGTTCGGGCATGACAAACATTATACATTTCTTCGGCCCTGTTAGCTGGAAATCGGTAGGGCGTCAGGAGCCAGGGCCTGAGCGAGTAGCCTCCATCGCCTACAACCAAAGTAAATGCAATTATTTTATATTTCACAAAATAATATGGGTGTCACAATAGTGCTACACATACCCAGCCTTATCTACAAACTTTGCCATTTGTCATTTTAAACGTACACCTAACAATATACATTATCAAACACCATAGAGTACTGTAAACTCACCAACTATAATGGTGTCAGTGCATGTTCTGTGCTCCATGTAGTCATACAGCCAACTTTGAGTGAGTATCCGAGAGTCATGCGCTGAGCCAGGAAAGCTAGCATTGCAATTCAAATAAACCATGTCAGCATCACACAGCATTTGCACATTGAGGGAGTGGTCCATTTTCCTATCCCTGTAGTCTGCCTCATATTTGGATGGAGGCCGTATGGGAACATGGGTGCAATCAATGGCACCGATCACATTTGGAAAATGGGCGATTTGGTAGAATTTCTGCTTTGCCACCCGTTCCTCCTCAACACTACGGTGCATGTAGATAAATGCTTGCTGATGACGTAATAGTGCATTCAATACTTCTTTTAGTAGCTTACTAAACATAGGCTGACTAAATCCATGCCCAAATGCTGTAACATGTTGAAAGGTCCCAGTAGCCAAGAACTGGAGCACAGTTAATAACTTCAATTTTGGTGATATAGCGCTGCCAATGTGTCTAAGTGGTGAGATGTCTGGCTCTATGAGAGCAAGAAGTTCATCTATTGCGGGCATATCGAGACGGTACTGCTTTAACACCGTTGTCACATCTAGACCCACAGGACAGAGACGCCGGCGAGGAATAGCGGGTCTGCGCCGATGAGGAACTACGTCTTGAGGAGGTACAAAAGGGGTATCAGGGTCCTCCTCCGCAGGCGCCTCTACCTGTGCGTCACTGTCTGCAACAGCGGGTGATGGTGCAGCATCTCGGTTGCTTGTCTCATCTCCAAACAGAAAGTAGCCCACCCGCACCAGTAGCTCAATCATGTCAGCTCGATATGAGGTCCGCAGTGGCCGAAACATGGCTTCCTCAAAACGCCCTGAGAAAACCGTCGACTAATAAGGAGCCTCCTACCAACTGACACTGTCACGTGGAAGTCTGAAAGACAAAGCCCTTAAAGGACGAAGCCGTGAAATAGCTGCAGACTGTCGTAAAAGCCTACACTTCCTGGTACGCCCCGCGGTGACACACATGTGTGCGCGGACGCCTATTTAATGACGAGTACAATGTACCAGGAAGTAAAGTAGTGCCATTCCCCCTGGTCGCACGCATGGCGATCTTGCCTTCCATGCTGGAGCGTAAGTTCCCAAACAGTACAATTTTAATAAGAAGTACGTAAGAGTGTGGAGCCAGACATCTCACCAGTACACATTCACATGCGTTCCGTCACTACTGTTAGTATATACAACATGCAGACTCGCAACATTGTAGCATTTTTACATGTAGGCCAAGTAGTCACTTACCACTACTCCACTTCCATGGGTTCGTCCGAGTCCGAATCCATGATCACATCCATGGCTGCAACCTATGCAGAATAGAAAAGACTAATGTAATGGCAATATGTTGGAGATGCTACAATGTGAATACACTATTGGATTAGTTTTCATACGTGAAGATGTTGTTGCATCTGCATGCCTCACGTTTTGTTTGTGTTGGTGTGTGCGTAGTTGTATGCATGTGTAAATGCTAGGGTATCGAAATATGTGCTACTATTGCGGCATAAATTGTATTACGTGTGTGCCGTTGCAAAATGTACAGATGTTGAATATTACAGTACAATGTTGCATGTACGCTGAAGTGTTCACTCACTTGCATAGGGGTGAGGAGCCGGCATGAAAATGTTGTCCTGGAGCCACGCTGCCGAATACGTAGATAACAATGTTGCCCCCGCCATGATGCAGTAGCCACATGCCACTCAGAAAAAATTACATGGACAGGCTGGCCACACCCCAGATGTATCGTTCTGGTCAGGCTGGACCCCTGGTAATATTCTAGGTTGATCTCAATCCACGACGGCATGTTGCTTAGTCAAGCGGATTTGCAGTTCTGGGGCTCCTCTGTCCATGCACTTGTAGTCGCATAATGTTTTTTTTCTTCAAAAGTGAGAAAATGTTAATTTCACACGTGCATATTGCCCCCGCACGAGGCAGCTGGACTCCAAGGGCACATGTTTTCCACTCCCCAAACACGTGCCTTTGAAGTTCTGCTGAACGGATGTGTGGGGTACACAGTTCTAGTACAAATGTATTTTTGAAAAATTAAAAGGTCAGCATTTGCAAATGGGGCTGCGGACCTGTGGTGGGCAATTGACGTCACCCACAGTGCAACATTGTTTCAGCCCGTCCAATAGCAGACTACCATGGCTGGCTGTTCATACTGTAAACATCGCAACTTCAGTTTTGGTTAGTGCGCGACAAAACACGCACCTTCAGAGCAACTGTTAAAAAAACGAAAACTTCTGTCGGTCTCACCTACAGACCTGTCAAACTGTAATCTCGCAAGCTAATCTGCATATTGCTGTTCGCGTGCGATCAGAAAACCGCAATGGAAAACAGCAAACTGAGAACTCGAAACCACTGTAATCTCGCTAGTGGGCGTGGCCATTCGTTTTGGCACAAAAGCCGCAATAGAAACGCAAGCGTTTGCAAAAACGCAGCATCGTAATCGACCTTAATATGTACATATTTCTGAGGGGTATATTCTAACCCCCTCTTCTTCAGGCGTTCGTTGTAATATTCTAAAAGAAATGTAAATATAATGTAATTAATAAACAACACAGAGTAAAGTCAGTAAATTTCTGCTAGAACATCACAGATATATCCTCATACGTAAAGGAAGATATAGCTCACCTCCTATGTTTGTACTGTTAACGAAAAACTGCAAGAAAACATCAAAGATCAAATACAGCTACACATCCCAAATAACAGTGTGTAAGGCACAGTAGTCATCATAGTTACTTCACTAACCTGAATAGTGTGCACATCTCATTTATTTATCTGTAAAGGTAACGTAAACTGTAGTCAGTAACCAGCTTATATATAGTCACTACGTGAAAAGTAAAACTGCTGCCAGCAGTATACTTACAGAAACTGCGGGGCACAAGCGGGCTGCCGCCGTGCTCAACAAGAAAACGCGATGCGTTTGTCACGTGTCTGCAAGTAAACAACAAGAAAATCGTACTTACTAGTCTGTCCCTATAGAAAAAAGTATTGTGGTACATTACACGGGACAATCCCGAACGGTGTCTTACCGTTAGCTTTAGCCGCAACTAACTCCAAAGGGTTCGGTGTACACCAAAAGGGACGAAGGACTAAAAATAGTCTAGCTACTGTAGTAAACATGGAGAAAGGACTCCACAGTTTAGTACTCATATGCGCTTAAAGATGCTGATCAAGGCGTGTA
>JAWWME010000139.1:0-10218 GCA_035047425.1 Eurycea quadridigitata
GTTCGCCCACAATAATCGTTGGCATGTGGCCATCACCCTAGAGCGTTTCCTGTTGTTTCAGTTGCAGCTAAGGAGGCCCCAGCACGTTCTTTGTATATTTCGTATCGGACTCGAATCCTGTCCCTGCACGCCATGCTCCTTAAATACAGAAGTGGCATGAAGGCCCAGGCTGATCGGCATAGACGTCCGGCTCCCGATTGGGGGCCTGGCGATCATGTTTGGTTGTCCACTAAACACATTCGTCTTCAGGGACCAGTCAAATTTCGTCCCAGGTTCATTGGTCCATTCCGTATCACAAAGAGGGTCTCAGATTGTGCATTTCGTCTGCACCTGCCCGCTTCTATGGGTATCCACCCGGTGTTCCATGCTTCTCTGCTCAAACCTGCCCGTTCTATGTCCACTCGGTCCACGCTTCTAGCTTCCCTTCGTCATCTGCCCTGGCATAGCAGGTCTATTGGAGGGGGGGTGATGTTAGGACATTCCCGTCATTCCCGTTACTTAACCACATTACTCTGCCCCACTTACCCTCTTTGTCCTCGGTTCGCCACGCCGGTGCGACGGGCACTCGTGGCGAACGCGGGCTCGTTCGGTCAGCAGGCGGTCTCTTCCCCGTCATTTGGGGACGCCGCTCACTCCTGCTGAGCGATTCCTGCCGGCGGCTTGCCGCGGCTCCCGCTCGCTTTTCCCGGGACACTCTTGGTGGCGGGTTGGGTAATCGTGGCCGCGGACGCTACTTCCACGAGGGTGAGCCGTATGGGCCCCGCCCCAGTTCGCGCGGCTTGATTGGCGTGCGGGCGTTCTCTCTTTGGAGCGTCCCTGCATCAGCCGCCTCACTGTGCACCTGGCCCCCGCACGACTTTCCCTGGGCGTTCTCACTGCTGTGTGGGGGGCCCCCATTCTTTCACTCCTCATACTTGCCATTTTGCTTCTTACCAACAAACCAGCTCCATTGGGTCTGGCATCTTCTTATACTGCAATCACATGATGAGTCACATGTTCACTGAGTTCTGCGATCCTGATTGGTCAACACTTTTGGAGGGAGATTAGCTGTTCACTGATTGGTGAGGGTACTTAAGCTTAACCCACCTTCTTCACATCGTCTGAACATTGACTCGTAGAGGCTTGTTCTGGCGTTCTCCCCTGTGTTTGTGATTCTGATCTTTGACTGTTGATTTTCTGGTTTTTTGACTTCAGCACTGGCATTTTGACTTCTCTTTGCTTCCTGATTGGGTTTTGGCGTACCTTCCTGGTTTTGATTCCTGGCCTGGTTTCCTGACTATTCTATTGGTTACTGTTTTGGCATTGGCGTACCTTCCTGGCTCCTTGACTCTTGGCTCCCTTATTGACCTCCCTTTGGATTCTGACTCGGCTTTGGCGTTCCCGACTGGCTCTTGGACCCTTGGCATTCCTTTGGACTTGATTCCTGGATCTTGACTTGGTTTTGTTTTCTTTGGCCTTTTGTTCTTTGTCCTGGTTGGGGGGCTACCCGTGAGGGTGCTTCCCGGTGTGTCCCTGGTTCAAACGTGCCTGGGGTCAACCTCTGGTACGCCTTCCGTTTCTTACCTCTTATTTGTTACTGCTGTTGTCTTTTTTAAGTGTCCACTAATTCTCCCTTTCTTGTTTCCCTACAGGTTCGTCAGAACTAGTGGCCCCTGGGTCTTTGGGGTTCACACCGACATTCTAGGTTCCTATTCCAGGGTTTCGGTGTGGGCTACCATTCTCATCATGAATCCCTTAAACCCCGAATCCACAGTCCCGTCTGGATCTAACATAAATGTTCAGACCGCCCAACAATTCCCCGACTTGCCCGAAGACCCGGAGGAACAGTGGAACAATGCGTTCCGTTCCATCCAGACCCAACTTGACTCTTGTGCCACGGCTATCCGTGATTTGCAACTGGTAGAAGCAGCCAGACCTAAGTCATATCCTGTCCCGGTCACTGGGCCCTCCATACCAATCGCTATGCCCAAGAAGTTCACGGGGACCCCCGACGCCTATCGTTCTTTTATGGTCCAGTGCGAGGTCATGTTCTCTCAGCGTCCGAATGTCTTTCAGACGGACCGGCATAAAGTCAATCAGATCATCTTACTATTGGAGGGTAATGCCTTAAAATGGACAGTCCCTTTAGTGGAAAGGAATGACCCCATCCTTAACAACCTGACGCTGTTTAAACAGCAATTAGAACTTGTGTTTGGGGAGAAACACCATGCTCCGACTAGATGTATGGAGTTCCTCCGGTTTAAACAAGGGTCCAGGGATCTCATCACATATATTACCCAGTTCCAGGCGATTGCTGCAGATGTGGCCTGGGCCGAAGAAACACACCTCTCCTTATTTCACGAGGGTCTCAGGGACGAATATAAGGATGCCCTTTTACAGGTACACCCCCTGCCCACCACACTGGGAGAGTTTATTTCTTTAGTCCTCCGGATTGACCATAGAAGGAATTCCCGTAGAAAAGGGATTTCCAGCACTTTTAAGCCACGGTGGTCACCTGTACCCACAGCTCCTTCAACCTCCGATGGGGTGGAGCCCATGGTGGTAGGTTCAGTGAGGGCACCCCTTACTGCCACAGAAAAGACTCGGCGTAGACAGAATAATCTGTGTCTATACTGTGGTTCTGATAGCCATTTCTTGGCCCGGTGTCCGATCAGACCCCCGTCGGGAAACGCCAGGGCCCCTCCTCAGGGGAAATAGGAGAGGCCCATGAACATCATTCCCAAGTTGTAGGTCCTTTATCTTCAGTTGCTGACCAACATCTCTTTGTAGAGTTTACTTTGCAAATCACCCAGAGTAAGGAAATTCCGTCCATTCTGGCTATGTTGGATACGGGAGCACCGGATCTGTATATCGATCAGACTCTAGCCCAGAGCTGGGACATTCCTTGTACTCCATTGGTTCCCCCTATTAAAATTGCTTCCATTGATGGTTCCCCACTGGAGAACAATTTGATCTCTAGTCAGACTCATGCGTTACGACTGAAAATCCAAGGACAGGAGGTTTCTAAAGAGTCGTTTAAGGTTGTGAATTCACCCTCCTTCCCTATGATCCTGGGCCTTAAATGGTTTCTCCGTTACTCCCCCTCATTAAATTGGGTATCTAGGGAAATATCCTTCGGTAGGGTTTCAACTCCCTTGATCCTTCAGTCACCCAACCCTCATATCATGGCTCCAGTAATGACTGTTCCTTCCCAGTACGAAGATCTTTCCTTTGTTTTTGATAAGGTTGAGGCAATGTCCCTACCCCCTCATCGGCCATTCGACTGCCGCATAGATCTTGTCCCTGATGCTATTCTTCCCAGAGGTCGGGTTTACGCTCTGGCCCCTAAAGAAGACGCCATTTTACAGGAGTACATCCAAGACAGTTTACGTAAGGGATTTATCAGACCATCTCGCTCTCCCTTGGGGGCTCCTATTTTTTTTGTAGCCAAAAAAGATTCTGTCGAGCTTCGTCCCTGTATTGATTACAGAAAACTCAACGACATAACCATCCCTTTTGCCTACCCCCTACCATTGATCCCAGTACTATTTGATTCCTTAGGTGGGGCTAAGTGGTTCACAAAACATGACCTTCGAGGCGCCTATAATTTATTAAGAATCACCCCAACCCACGAATGGAAGACAGCTTTTATGTGTAGGCTGGGCCACTTTGAGTACACCGTGATGCCGTTTGGGCTGGCCAACGCCCCAGCCTATTTCCAGTCATTCATGGCGTCAATATTCTCGGACATATCCCTTCGCTATGTCCTGGTCTACCTCGACGACTTATTGATCTTCTCCAAAACCTTTAGTGAACACATTGGGCATGTACGCTCCGTACTAGAGAGACTAAAGGATAACTTGCTCTACGCTAAGCTCGAGAAGTGTCACTTTCATACTACGCAAGTCGCATTTTTGGGATACATCATCTCAGAAACTGGGTTTAGCATGGATCCTAAAAAGACCGATGCTATTCGACTCTGGGCAGCTCCGTTAGACGTCAAGGCCCTGCAAAGATTCTTGGGTTTTGCGAACTACTATCGCAAATTTATCCATCATTACTCAGGGCTTATAGCCCCCCTCACGTCACTTTTGAAGAAAGGGGTTTCTTATCAGTGGACTTCCTTACATCAGACAGCATTTGAGAGGCTGAAACAAGGGTTTTTAGAAGGATTGGTCCTGGGTCATCCAGATCCGTCCAAGGGGTTTTTTGTGGAGTGTGATGCTTCCGACACGGCAACGGGAGCGATCTTGTCACAAAAACAGCCTGATGGGTTTTTGTTACCTTTGGCCTTTCATTCTCATTTATTTACTCCATCGGAACGTAACTACTCCGTTAATGAGAGAGAGTTATTGGCTATTAAGTTGGCCCTCCAGGAGTGGCGTCACTATCTGGAAGGAGCCACGCTTAGGACTACGATCTACACTGACCATAAAAACCTAGCGTTTTTGAAAACTGCGGCTGCCACGAATCCACGCCAAATACGATGGGCATTATACTTCAGTCGGTTTAATGTGGTCATCTCCTACCGACCAGCAAGCCAGAATTATAGGGCTGATGCCATCTCCAGGATGCATGTTTCTTCAACTATCCCGGAGCAGAAAATATCCTATTTTCCTGAGTCTTGCATACTGGCGTCGATACATACCCCAGTTAATTCCTTTCTTGAGGATGTCAGGATGGCTTCACAGGTTACCCCGCATCCTATTAATGTTCCCCTAGACATATTCGAAGGTCTCGTTTACAAGGGTGCTCGCTTATGGGTTCCGACAGCCCCTCTAAAAAGGGAACTCGTCGCTACCGTGCATGAGGCCAAATCTGCCGGTCATCCGGGTGTCCGTCGGACATTGGAGCTCCTCCAACGGTCGTTCTGGTGGCCGGAAATGTCTTCCACCATTGAACAGTTCATTTCTTCCTGCCCAGTTTGTTTGCGAACCAAGTCGGACCGAAGGAACCCCTTGGGTCTTTTGAAACCTTTGCCCATACCAGAAGCACCTTGGACGGTTCTGTCCATGGACTTCGTTGTAGACTTGCCAGTTTCCAGGGGCTTCCATCATGTATGGGTGGTAAAGGATTTACTGACCAAGTCGGTACATTATATCCCTCTTCGCTCTATGCCTTCGGCCTCTGTTTTAGCTGATCTTTTTATTTTACACATCTATAGGTTGCACGGTATGCCTCAAGTGATAATATCCGACAGGGGATCCCAATTTACTGCCAGATTTTGGGTTTCTCTACTGGAGTTGCTGGGTGTCCAACCCCGCTTCTCGACCGCCTACCATCCGCAGACCGATGGTGCAACGGAGCGGTCTAACCAGGAGCTAGAGTCATTTCTTCGTTTATATTGTATGGATGCTCCGGGCTCGTGGTCGGACCTGTTACCCTTGGCGGAATTCGCTCACAATAATCGTTGGCATATTGCCATCAAATCTTCTCCTTTTCTGGCCCTCTTTGGCTATCACCCCAGAGCATTTCCTGTAGTTTCTGTTACTGCAAGGGAGGCCCCAGCACGCTCTTTGTATATTTCGTATCGAACCCGAATTCTATCCCTGCAAGCCATGCTCCTTAAGTATAGAAGTGACATGAAGGCCCAGGCTGATAGGCATAGGCGTCCGGTTCCTGATTGGGGGCCGGGCGATCATGTTTGGTTGTCCACTAAACACATTCGCCTTCAGGGACCGGTCAAATTTCGTCCCAGGTTCATTGGTCCGTTTCGTATCACAAAGAAAGTCTCAGACTGTGCTTTTCGCCTGCACCTACCCGCGTCCATGGGTATCCACCCGGTATTCCATGCTTCCCTGCTCAAGCCTGCCCGTTCTCAGCCCTCTCGGTCCACACTCCTAGCTTCCCTTCGTCATCTGCCCTGGCGTAGCAGGTTTATTGGAGGGGGGGTGATGTTAGGACATTCCCGCCATTCCCGTTATTTCACCACATTACTCTGCCCCACTTACCCCCTGTGCCCTCGGTTTGTCACGCCGGTGCGACGGGCACTAGCGGCGAGCGCGGCCTCGTCAGATCAGCGGGCGGTGTCTTCCCCGTCTTTTGGGGACGCCGCTCCCTCCTGCTGAGCGGCTCCTGCCGGCAGCTTGCCGCGTCTCCCGCTCGCTTTCCCCCGGGGCACTCTTGGAGGCGGGTCGGGTGCTCGTGGCCACGGAAGCTGCCTCGCTGTGCCCCTAGCCCTCGCGCGAACCTCCCTGGGCGTTCTCACTGCAGTATCTTGTGTGGGGCCCCATGTTTGCGCTCCTCATACCTGCCATTTTGCTTCTTACCAACAAACCAGTTCCATTGGGTCTGACAGCTTCTTATACTTCAATCACATGATAAGTCACATGGTCATTGAGTTCTGTGATCCTGATTGGTCAACACTTTTGGAGGGAGATTAGCGGTTCACTGATTGGTGAGGGTATTTAAGCTCAGCCCACTTCTCATCACATCGTCTGAACATTGACTCGTAGAGGCTTGTTCTGGCGTTCTTCCCTGTTTTTGTGATACTCCTGATCTTTGATTGTTGATTTCCTGGTTATTGACTTTGGCTCTGGCATTTTGACTTCTCTTTGCTTCCTGACTGGGTTTTTGGCGTACTTTCCTGGTTCTGACTCCTGGCCTGGTTTCCTGACTATTCTCTCGGTTTCTGTTTTATCCTTGGCGTACCTTCCTGGCTCCTTGACCCTTGGCTTCCTTATTGACCTCCCTTTGGATTCTGACTTGGTATTGGCGTTCCCGACTGGCTCCTGAACCCTTGGCTTTCCTTCGGACTTGATCCTTGAATTCTGACTTGGCTTTGACTCTTGGACCGTTTGTTCTTCGTCCTGATTGGGGGGTTACCCGTGAGGGTGCTTCCCGGTGTGTCCCTGGTTCAATCGTGCCTGGGGTCAACCTCTGGTACGTCATCTGTTGTTTACCTCTTATTTGTTTCTGCTGTTGCCTTCGTTGAGTGTCCTCTAATTCTCCCTTTCTTGTTTCCCTACAGGTTCATCAGAACTAGTGGCCCCTGGGTCTTTGGGGTTCACACCGACACTCTAGGTTCCTACTCCAGGGTTTCGGTGTGGGCTACCACTCTCATCATGAATCCTTTAAGTCCCGAATCCACGATCCCGTCTGGATCTAACATAAATGTTCAGACCACCCAACAATTCCCCGATTTGCCCGAAGACCCGGAGGAACAGTGGAACAATGCGTTCCGTTCCATCGAAACACAATTAAATTCCTGCGCCACGGCTATTCGTGATCTACAACTTGTAGAAGCAGCATGACCTAAGTCATTTTCTGTCCCTGCCATTGGACCCTCAATACCTATTGCTATGCCCAAATAATTTACAGGGCTCCCCGATACCTATCGTTCCTTCATGGTCCAGTGCGAGGTCATGTTTTCTCAACGTCCCGATGTCTTCCCGACAGACCGACATAAGGTCAATCAGATCGTTTTACTTCTAGAGGGAAATGCCTTGAAGTGGGCAGTTCCTCTCGTAGAGAGAAACGACCCTGTCCTTAACAACCTAACTCTCTTCAAACAGCAGTTGGAATTGGTCTTTTGAGAGAAACAGCACGCCCCAACCAGGTGTATGGAATTCCTCCATTTTAAACAAGGCTCCATGGATCTCATCACATATATCACACGATTTCAGGCTATCGCTGCTGATGTAGCCTGGGCAGAGGAAACACAGCTTTCCTTGTTTCACGAGGGGCTTAGGGATGAATTTAAGGACGCCCTTCTACAGGTACACCCCCTTGCCTACTACCCTGTGGGATTTTATTTCTTCAGTCCTTCGAATTGAACATAGGAGAATTGCCCGGAAGAAAGGTACTTCCAGCTCCCTTAAGCCTAGGTGGTCTCCCGTCTCTGTAAGCCCATCTACTTCGGACACGGTTGAACCCATGGTTTTGGGATCCGTTAGGGCTCCACTTTCTGCCACAGAAAAAACCTACCACAGACAGAATAACCTCTGTCTCTACTGTGGCTCCAACAGTCATTTCTTAGCTCAATGTCCGATTAGGCCACCGTCGGGAAACGCCAGGGCCCCTCCTCAGGGGAAATAGGAGAGGCCCGAAAGTACAGTTCCCAAACCCTAGGTCCATTATCATCGGTGTCCGACCAACACCTCTTTTTGACTTTTTCTCTCCGTATTGCTCAGGATTTTGATACCCCACCGCTTATGGCCATGCTGGATACTGGAGCACCAGATTTATATATTGACCTGGCCTGTGTCGAGAAATGGGACATTCCGGTAACACCATTGGTTTCCCCCATTAAAATAGCCTCTATTGACGGTACTCCTTTAGAAGGGAATGTAATTTCCAGACAGACCCAGACTTTGTACTTAACATTGGGTGGCAAAGTGGTCACTAGTGAGTCCTTCAAGGTAGTGAATTCACCAGCATTCCCTCTTATTCTAGGGCTAAAATGGTTTTTGCGTTATTCACCAATCATGAATTGGGCCACCAGGGAAATCACTTTGAGTGAGGTCACAGTTCCTATGGTCCTTCAGTCTCCAACACCCCATATTCTAGCGCCAATACTCACCGTCCCTTCACAATATGCAGACCTCTCAGTAGTGTTTGATAAAATGGAGGCCACGTCTTTACCTCCCCATAGGGAGTTCGACTGCCGCATCGATCTAGTTCCTGATGCGGTGCTACCCAGAGGCCGAGTCTACGCTCTTGCCCCTAAGGAAGACCTGGTCTTACAAGAATATATCCGGGACAGCCTTCAGAAAGGGTTCATTCGACCATCCCGCTCACCCCTGGGAGCCCCAATATTCGTTGTCGCAAAGCAAGATTCCATTGAGTTACGTCCCTGCATAGATTATAGAAGACTGAACGACCTCACAGTTTCATTTGCATACCCATTACCGCTAACCCCGGTCCTTTTTGATCAGTTAGGCGGGGCAAAGTGGTTCACCAAGCTCGATCTTCGAGGTGCCTACAATTTGCTGAGAGTAGCCCCCTCACATGAGTGGAAAACGGCTTTCATGTGTCGTTTGGGGCACTTTGAATATACAGTGATGCCGTTTGGGTTGGCCAATGCCCCGGCCTTTTTTCAATTGTTCATGGCATCGATTTTCTCGGACATCTCATTATGATACGTTTTAGTTTATCTGGATGACCTACTGGTGTTTTCCAAAACCTTTTCCGAGCATGTGGATCATGTTCGTTCTGTCTTAGAAAGGTTAAAAGATAACCTCCTTTATGCTAAGCTGGAAAAATGTCATTTCCATACTACCGAGATTTCCTTTCTGGGTTATGTCATTTCAGAGGCCGGTTTCAGTATGGATACCCGGAAGACAGATGCTATTCGAGCCTGGACCGCCCCTCTGGATGTTAAGGCTCTTCAAAGGTTTCTAGGCTTCGCCAATTACTACCGGAAGTTCATTCACCAATACTCCCGTTTGGTAGCTCCACTCACGTCGCTCTTGAAGAAAGGAGTCCTTTACAAGTGGACTTCCTTTCACCAGCAAGCTTTTGAAGAAATAAAACTAGCAATTTTGGAAGGTCTAGTTCTGGGGCATCCCGATCCCTCCAAAGCCTTTTTTGTAGAATGTGATGCCTCTGATTTGGCTACTGGAGCGATCCTGTCGCCCAGCCCGGTCTCCCAGCCTGGCGTTTCTCGTGGCTTCGCCGACCGGAGCTGGCGGCCCTGGTGGGCGGCGCCCGGCTCGGCGTCCCTTGCGCATACATCATGCGGCAGGGGCGCATCTCGGGACTTCGCGTAGTGGCTCGCGGGCCGCGCCCATACTGCCAGTTTCTCTGTGGGCTCTGGCTGCGCCGGGCGCTCCGTGCCTTGTGGTCTCTGGCGTACCTAGGGCACGGGCGCGGGGCTAACTTCACGCCACATTCCAAAATGGCTGACTATCCTTTTAAGTCTTCAGAGCCTGACTTTGCCTGACTTCGTCACCTGACATTTTCAGGCTCTTCTCCCATTGGTTAATACTTTAGGAGGGAAACCTTCAAGTGCCTTAATTGGTTACTGCTATATAAGGAGGTCCGGGACAGTCACAACTCGTTGGAACATTAACTTGGTAGTTTGTTCTGGCGTTTTCTCTGTCTTAGATTGCTTTACAGGTATTGACCTTGATTTGTTGGATTTCTGACCTGCCTTTGGATTCTGACTTTGGTCTTCGTTGCTATTTACTGGTTCTGACATTGGCCGACTCTTATTACTCTGATTCTGGTTCTGATTTGGCTGGTTGTTCATTGGCTGCTTGACCCTGGTTCCGTTTTTGACCTTGTCTCTGGATTTTG
>JAWWME010000140.1:0-10214 GCA_035047425.1 Eurycea quadridigitata
ATGATAATTGGGTGCATTTATCTGGTGATTTTGACTGGCTTTAATGTACAGCCTTTACAATGGTTGGGCACTCAGTTCCTATACTGAGCTCATTTCAATGTGACATCATGGTTTGTTTTTACAGTCTTTTACTATAAATGATATTTTTGGTAACCGTGAACCTGTTAACACTGAAACTTCAACATACAGTGATTTCTCTTAGGATTGTTGTTCCATGGGAGAGAACATCTTTCTTTTATTTATTCTCCCATGTACATTCACATAATTTTAATACGTTTGTCACATACTGTCCTTTTACATTTTTATATTTAAATCATTTTCATATAGGTGTATTTTCCCCGTGCATGTTTATTCCTGAACCCCCTTAATTCCTCTTACGTGCTTAAAGCGAGCCCCTTCCCAAAACCCCTGCTTGTGTATACGTGTCCTTGTCTCGTGTTTTTTCCAAAGTACACTGGTTTCTGTCAACATGTTTTTGCAGAGCGGCAGGTAAAAGTGGACCTTGTACGTGCTCTGGCTGCAGGAACGATCAATAGAAGTGAAACGTTAACTTAACGTGGTCTCGTATGAGAGAGTGGAAATTCACAGTTCCTACCTTAACATGGCAATGGCTTTCAAAATGGTTTCCAGGCCTAACTTCTAATTGTAATGGAACCTAATGTATAATGCTTTTTCTACTATAACGAAAAAGGGGGGGTTTTATGTGTTTCTCCCTACAGGGGTTTTACCTACTATTTTCCCATTTTCCACTTCATTCCCCCCTGAAATCGGATTTTCCGATTTGCTAAATGACCAATTTTTCCTCCCCCAAATATATCATGTGCATTAGCTCCTTTTTTCTGCTGCTCCCTATCCCTGGCACCTCTTTCACAGGCATAGTCCTTGTTATAGTTCTTTCAGTCAATGGTATGCAATATCTGCAACAGCAGCATATGATCAACATCCCTACAAGGCAAAGCGCTATTAGGCTGGCTATCCCTGTGAACCAGTTCGGTAAATGGAATGGCCATCCTGACCATGGATCATCAGTTATTCCTGCTTCCTTCCTCATTTGGTACTGCAACCCGCGAAGATGGGCGATGGCTAGAGTTAGTGATCCGTTTTCCGTAGCATCGTTAGCTGGAATGAATGTGCAACAGCTTTCCCCAATTAAAGCACACACACCCCCCTGACTGGCGGTGAGCTGGTCCAACACGTAACGGTTCTGTAGTACCATTAGTCGGATGCTTCTTAGTTCCTCACTGACAGCATCAAGAGCATCTTCAGTGTTGTTAATGAAAGTCATCAACTCAAACCTTGTCGTTTGGAGCCAATCTGCAGTTGAGCGGGTTTGCAGCCATGGTGTGAAAAAGGATACCACAGTCATCCACGTGCTGTCCCATAGCTTGAACTCATCGGGGATGCCAGAAGCCGTGTGGAAGTAGTTGTGAAATGTACTCGACCTCTTGCGCCGCCTTGGGGTGCCTGAGAACAGGTGCTTGGAAGCCTCAAGAGCTGTGGCTAAGGACTCAACAGGTGCCAGGAAGATAGGTTGTTGGAGCTTTGCCAGGGCGCAGACACCGTCCCAGCTTGGTGGCAGGGCGTAGTAAGCGAGCCCTCCGCAGACCCAGAATGTGTCCATCAATGCGGTTGTACCCTTGGAAAGAGGAGCAACAGAAATGGTTTTAGCACATCGTGTGTTTTTTCCTACATACCTAGCTCCAAAATTCTGATAACAAATGGGAAAAATACCAATTCTCTTTACTCTTAGTGGTTCTGGGGCTCGTATCATGTGTGTCAGAGTATTTGAATAGTTTGCCCATGTGGTCTGACAAAATGTATTTATGGCATCTTCTGAAAAACCCCCATTTGTTGTTCTGTTTTCACCCCAAACATCTCCTCCTATTGAGGCGTCAAACCCTCCCATTCCCGCTATTTTATCTGGACAAAACAGTCTCCCTGCTTCGTTATTTCCCTCCGAGTCCCCTTTCCACACTTGAGCCTCCATTAACATCACGGGTCTATTTTCGCATGCATTTTCTGGATCTTTTACCTGGGTTCTACAAAGGAATTTAGTTAGATCAAATCCTGGTATTGCTGGTCCTCCCACCTTTTCTATCTTGGCAAGTACAGCGTGGCCTTCTTCCCATGCATCTTTATTAACTAGAAAAGTGCTAATTTCGGGGTCTGATAGTTGTACCCTCCCCTTCAATCTACACTGAATTATATGCTGTAAGCACAGAGAGGTATATTCTTCCAAGGGTTCAGGAACAAACATTGTCTGCTGTTCTACTGCATGTGACATTAAACTACACAAATAACATGATTGGTTCGTTCTTAATCTGGCAGTTGCTGCCATGTGGCGATACCATAGATTGTGCTTCGCAGATTCATGGTTACCATACCATTTTGGGATACCCTCTGGGTTTACAATAATCTCTTTTGGATCCTCTATGGACCTCTTGAGTCTATACAAGCTGACATCTGACGTATTTGGTTCTGAAAACATTATTACAGAGATGTAGAGTGTACCCATAAGTATGAGTACTATACACAGGGCACAGAAAAAAAGCTTATATACATTAACATTTGCGAAAAGAGAAAAGGGAGAGAGATGAGAGAGATGTGCATCTGGCTGTTCCCTTCGTCTCAGACCCCAGCAGTGGATCACTGGTACGCCAACTTGCAGTCCTGCAAGTGTATCCACTGGTCCCGCCCAAGGATCTTCACAGCAGTGGGGGTGCTCAGGATCACCTTGAAAGGGCCCTCGAATCTCGCCTCGCTCCATTTCCGACGATATTTCCTGATGAAGACACAATCTCCTGGTTTTATCTGCAAGACATGCTTCAAGGGGTTAGTGGCCTCACACCGTGGTGTGACCATGCGAGACATAAACCGAACTGCTTTGGACAATTCCTTTACGTATGTATCCAACTCATCACCCAACACTTCTTTTGTAGTGCCTGCGTCATATGACACTCTTTTTCTCGTATATGGCATTACTAAGGGCCTGCCTGTCAGCATCTCGTGAGGGGTCAAATGGTGGTCTGCCCCTTTCTGGTTTCTCAAATGGAACAGTGCTAAAGGCAGACAATCCACCCAGGACTTTCCTGTACTTTCACATATTCTTGCTAATCGTGCTTTTAGCAATCCATTCATTCTTTCCACTACCCCATTTGACTGGGGGTGATATACAGAGACCAATTTATGTGTTATGCCCAACATTCCACAAACATGTTCCATTACTTTGTTGGCAAAATGTGAACCATTATCGCTGCGGATAGAATTTGCAATTCCAAATCGACAGAACACTTCTCGGACCAAAAACTTAGCTGCTGATTTTGCATCTGGTTGTACACAGGGTCCTGCTTCTACCCATCTTGAAAACGGGCATACCACTACAATCAAATATCTGTATCTTTGATGTCTCTCAAGCATGTCACAATAATCGACATGTACGTCAATAAATGGTCCGGATGCCCTAGGAATGGTGGATCTTACCGTCTTAAGAGTAGGGGCAGGCAAAAATCTTTGACATACCAGACATTCATGCAAAAACATCATTACATGTTGTGTCAGATCAGGGACATACCAATTTTCAGATATTATTTCCACCATTGTATTTTTTGAAGAGTGAGCTGGTAGGTGCAACTGGGTCAGAGCTATTTCTAACAGTGCGATTGGCATAATTATCTTTCCTGATTGTTCATGTCTCCACATGCCATCATGCAAATCTTGTGACCCTCCTCTTTGTACCCACCTCTCCTTCTCTGTCTGGGGTGCTTTATGTTGTAATTCCAGTACAGCTGCTAAGGACATTTCTGAGAATAGGTCAGGATGTTCTTTGTTACCTATCATTATTACCTCCTTTTCAACATTTCTTCCCTCTTCACTGCATGTTTCTTTTTCCTCTAGCTGGTGTTCTTCTGCCTTTTTCATAGCCCTTGTACACACAGCTAATAATGATGGGAGGTGGTCATAGGTCTGCTGAGCTGCCTCTTTTGCCATATGATCTGCCATCTCATTTCCTTGTGAGACTTCATCCTTTCTCCCTGTGTGTGCAGAACATTTTACCACTGCCAGTGTTGAAGGAAGAGCCAATGCCGGTACAAGCTTTTCCAACAATTTCTTGTGCACCACTGAGGCTCCATCTGCTTTCTTGTAACCTCTTCTGGCCCACCTATGAATCCCTGAGTGCACTGTTGACGCCACATACGCAGAATCAGTGTAAATTGTGACATCCTTATCCACAAAATCATGTAGAGTAAGCAACAGTGCACTTAGTTCTGCCCCCTGTGCCGACATGTGAGGTGGTAGTGGCCACTTTCCCCAAATCTCAAAACCCTCAGGGGTCTTTTTTACTGCAGCTGCACCTGTGTGCCTTATCCCCGTGTCCTGATCTATGTAGGAGGATCCGTCAATGAACACGACCTCCCCTGCTGGTAAGGGATTTTCTGAGATCTTGCAAGCTCCTTCGACAGGAGGCAAGTACGTTCCACAGTCATGTAGAAAATCTGTGGGAGATACTGGTGCTGCAAAAAAGGTAGCTGGGTTCACATTATGACACCGAACAATGTCAATGTTGGGTGCAGATAGGATGACCTCATAGGCTGACGACCTCTGGGGGGTTATAGTCCCTTTTGCTTTCTCAAAGATTGCATGTACTGCATGCTCTACATATAAAGTGACTTTCTGTCCTAACACAATAGAGGCTGATTTTTCTACTGCGAAGGCAGCTGCTGCCAATGACTGTTCGCATGGGAAGGTTCCCTTTAGTACCTGGTCTAGAGCACTGCTGTAATACCCCAAAGGCTTATGGCCCATTGAAGTTTTTTGTGTTAGAACTGCTGACATAGTCTGCCCATCAGAGTGGGAAAACAAGTAAAACATCTCGTCATAATCTGGCAGGGCCAAAACAGGTGTGCTGGCTATCGCATTTTTTAGGCTTGAAAAAGCTCCCTCGGCCTCTGGGGGCCACTGGAGTCTTCCCCCCTTCTCTCCTTCCTTTAACAAGGCTAGGAGAGGTCGAGCTATGGTGGCGTAATCTAGTACCCACAGGCGGCAAAAGTTGCATAATCCCAGGAACTTTTGTAATTCCTTAACTGTTTTTGGTTTGGCAATGCAACGGACTGCTTCAATACGATCCGGGGTCAGTGCCCTGCCATTTGCTGAGATATATTGTCCCAGGTAGAGCACTTCAGTGAGGCAAAACTGTAGCTTGCTTCTATTTACCTTGTGACCCTTCTGTGCTAGTACCTGTAACAAGGTGACAGTGTCTTTTTTGCATTTTTCTTCGCTTGGGGCACATAACAAAAGATCATCTACATATTGAATTAAGGTGCTCTCAATGTCTATGTTTGCCAGGTCTGCCTGTAGGACCCTGTTGAATATGCTGGGGGACTCGCAGTACCCTTGTGGGAGCCGTGTATAGGTGTAAGATTTTTGACGAAATTGGAAGGTAAATAAATGTTGGCTTTCTTCTGCTAGGGGTATTGAAAAAAAAGCGTTACTTAAATCCACAACCGAGAACCATACGGCTTCCGGTGGGACGCTGGACAGGACAGTGGCAGGATTTGGTACTATGGGGACCTCCGCCCTCACTATTTTGTTTATAGGGCGCAAGTCTTGGACCATCCTCCAAGCCCCGCCTCCTGCTTTTTTGACTGGAAAGATGGGGGTGTTGCACTCAGATGTGGCTTCGTATATTATTCCCTGTGCCAATAATCGTTCAATTGTGGGTGCAATGCCTTCTTCTGCTTCTCGGGACATGGGGTACTGCTTTACTCTAGGCAGCATTGCTCCTGGCTTTAGTTCAACTTTAACTGGTCCGATGCTAGTTAATAGTCCTGCCTCATCACTACCGACGGTCCACAAATGTTGGGGTACTGCATCTAATGCTGGGTCGTCCGACCCCATTTTTGTCTTATGCACTTGCATTCTGGTGGGACACCCTCTGTATTGCAGCATAACAACACATGAAAATGACAATGGTATTTGCATCCTGTTGTTTTCAAAGTCAATTTTCGTTGTTTGTATTTCTTCATCAAAATCAAAAAGTGTCACAGGATCAAGGTTTCTCAATCTTACGGAGGTGCCCATTTGTAATACTGCCAACCATGGGACATTGTTCTCATCTATTGCTTGGAAGGCTGAAAATGACTCGGTGATCAAAAGGGAAACTATTTTTAACAAGCAGTATTCCCCTGCCTCCCTGGATCTCTCAAAATGTATTAGTGGGACAAAGATAAGGTCTGAGGGATGCCTGGTCAGGGACAGAAAATGCTCGGCCAGGTCTGTCAGTACATCTTTCCACCCATTATACAATGCCTGTAGCAACTCCTGGTTCTCCAACAGCCCTACCCATTCGGTGGTCCCATGGTTAATGCGACTGCTGACATAGTATATGCCAGGTGTCTCACACACTACGCCCTGAGGGGTACATGTTAAAGTGACATTTAGTTTTCCCAGGAGATCCCTTCCTAACAAGTTTACTGGGGCTGTGGGGGAGTACAACACTGGAGCTTTTACAGTATGTCCCCCCAAGGTGATTTCTAATGGTTTTGTGAAAGGAACCGTCTGTGTTTCCCCTGAAAATCCCTGTGTGTCCAGGGTGTGTCTTGACATGGGGAAGTTCCCTTCCTTTACGCTAGTGAAGGTTGCTCCCGTATCCAACAAAAATGACAACACCTGGTCGTTAACTGTCACCAAAACATGTGGTTCCTTTTGCAAATTTCTGGTGGCAGCTATTACTGGACACTGCAAGGCTTCCCCGGGGCCTCCCTATTTATAAGTGCCATCATGCAGCCATGGTGGCACTGCTCCTTCAGGTATTTGGACCCATTGCATTTTTGCTGGGCCTCCTTGCTGGGGGCGCATCCCCTGGTCCCCCCTGTCTTCATTCCGTCCTCTATGCTGTGGCTCTCTCCCCCACTCTGTTCTTCTGGGGAACCTATCTTGTTCTTCTCGCGTCCTGGTCATTCTACAGTTTCTGGCGAAATGACCTACTTTCCCACAGTGCCAACACTGCAGATCCCCTCGGTACACCTGGTCTCTCCTTCCTCTTCCACTCGGGCCTCTTTGGTCGTACCCTCTCTGCCCCCTCCAGTGGTTCTGACTTGTGGTTGTCCACGGGAGCAGTTGCCCTTCTGACTGGGGTACAGGCGGTGCTATCTCAAGTTTGGCTGGTGTTACAATGGCTGCTTCTACAGCTGCCAACTGTTTCTGGAGCAGTTTAGTCTCTGTCTTGATCTTTGCTTCTTTTTTCTCTTTTTCCGCATATTTCATCATGCGGTGGTAATGTACTATATGTGACTGTATTTCGTTCCAGGGCCTAGTATCCAGTCCTACTACCTCATCCAGTTTTTTCTGTACTTGGGCTGGGAGTCCTCGTTTTATCGTATGGAAAAATAGTGCTGAGGAGCCTCCCCCTGTCTCCCATGCCCCTCCCACTGTGGACTTCCACTTTTCTTGCATACGTGAGATGTAATCTATGGGGTCTTCGTCTTCCTTCATACACGTGCTCATAAGGGCCCCAATATCGTGGTTGTCTGGGTATAATTCTCTCATGGCACCCCAAATTCTCGCCCGACAATTATTAAAAGCAGAACCATCAAACTCATCCTTGGTCAATGTGACGGCTGGAAATCCTGCTTTTGCAAATATCTCATTTGTTTTATCCCCAATGATTGAACTTAGGAGACTCTTAACGTCTCCTATTGCTAGGGAAGTTCCAGATGTATGCCGCTCAAATTGCCCTATCCAATTTGTGGCTCCCTCCGTCAGTAGTGGTAGTGCTTTTCGCAGGACCTCTCTGTCCATGTGGGGCCATGGGATGTACCTGCGCCTATTCTGGGCGTTTGACCCCCCACTTGCATATACCAAAGGCATTTGGGTTTCCTTACTTCTTATTACAAATGTCTCCCATACATTCAGACACTCATTCATGTACGGGTAATCCCAATCTGGATCCCCGTCTCCATCTCTAATACAGTCTACTGCCACCTTATTTTCTCTGTCCCCAAATGATCCTTCTCTTGGCCAGGTGGGATAATATTGTATGGCTTCGGTCCAGCCTGCTAAATTATCGCAGTATGGGTTCACATAATAGTCTCCTGCTTCTTTGGACACTATCTGTTTTGGGGTTAAATCATTTTTCTGTGGTCTATTGGTGCCTCTTAATGGTCTTACCGGGCACTGGAGATTCTTATCTTTCTTTTTTCCCGTTTCCCTAGTTGATTTCCTTAGCACTGGTGTTTGTTCAACCTTGGGTGACGATTCTCCCTCATCTTCGGGGTGCTGGGCATCTTCCTCTTCATCCTCAGATTTTTCAGGTGTATACCTGCCAGGCTGTATCCCTTTCTGCTCTAGCAAGCTTTTTGCCATTTTCTCTAACTCATCCTTCATATCTTCTTCCCGCTCTCTCTGCTCCCTTATCATTGACCGCATGTCATCAATCTCACCTACTCTTTCCCTCAATTCCAACAATAGCTCAGCATTCTGATTGCTGAGGTCATTCAATCTTTCTTTTATTTTCCCATCAGGCTCACCTCTCTCACCCGTCATTTCCGCTAGAATTGTTCTTAATTCAGTATGGCTTTCAGGGATCGGAGTTAATTTAATCAATGCCTCTCCCTTTGTCCAAACTTCCTTCTCACTCCCCATTTCTTCGGTAGGTTTTTCTCGCTTAGTCTTGCTTTCTCTGGGTTCTACTTCTCTACTCCCTCTACTCACCGGTCCCCACTTAGGCACTGCCGGGGGATCTTTGTAACCATCAGCAGGCGGTTCCCCAGGTTTGTCAAGTAATGGGAAGGAAGTGCCGTGCTGAGGAATGCCCTGGGGTAGGGACTCCTGATATTCTGGGGGAGCTGAAGGAGTTGCTGCCGACCCCCCTGACTCCCATACAGCTGGAGTGTCTGGCTGTGAGTAATTCCTCCACAAGCTTAATATGCGCAATTGTTTCTCTAATTTTTTCCCTTTTAGTACGGCTTGCAAATAAGTGTGCACGTGGTTAATGTGGATCTGGGCAAAGGATCCCTCCACTGGCCATGCTATTGTTAACCCCTTTGTGGCTTTTGTCCACATTTTAGAGTACTTGGTTAGTTTGTCTTTCTCTTTTTCATGTGCCGTGCACATTTCCTCTAACGGAATCGGACTGTTCCCCTCGGTACCCATTTTTTCTGATATGACAGTAGGTGTCATCTTGTCAGTGGTTAATCCTAATTAAAAAGGGTACCTGTTGTTTCCTGGGTATATGGCGCACGGAGCCCCTGCAGTTCTTCAATGTTAAAAATACTTTCGTGCACAATAACCTTCAGGCCGCTAATGGTGCTTACTGAATAAGGTCCGCCAAAATGCAGAGCCCACTTCCAAGTAGCAGTGTTATTTGTATTTGTTCTCTGACTGCAATGGCTGTTAGCGCAGCAGGGAAAGGTTCCTGGCCTAGTATCTAATAGCCTTATCTCTTGTGGGAACCTAGACCCCTGCTTCTTTTGCTCTATCCCACCAATGAATATTCATGTGAGTTGCGTGTCTTTTGTCAAATGCATTACCGTAACCATCCACTAGGGGGCAGTATCAATATTTCATTTATTATTTAGCTATATATCGTACTATAAAAGGATAGGGCAGCAAGAAATGCAAGCAGGCAGAAGCAAAAGCAGCAGGGAAATAAGGAAAAAGGAATTTTTATAATAGAGCAATATTGAGGTAGATGCGATTTCTAGCAGCCTGGTATTGAAATGAGAAATGAAGGAAAGAGAAAATAAAATGTTGCAACCTTTCTTCGTTTTAGATTTGTACCAATTTTCCACTAAATCCTGCAGTCAACCATTTCCAGGCATCCACTAGGTCACCACTCAGTGAAACCAATGCTTATTCTGCATCCAGTTAGATCTTTTCTGGATACCCCACATCCAGTGGAGAGCCACCTCTGGATGTCCTGTGTTTTGCCTCCTTTTCCACTAATCGCACCCAGACATGATCACAGTCCTCGCCTATTTTTTCCACACCTCATCGAAAACCCCACGGTCACGGTTCGGTTCATTCGATAGTGTGCCAGGAAGAAGGACGTCTCCTTACATTCACTGGTAGGCCATTTAACACTTCCTTCTCCGAGTGTAACCACACTCCGTCCTATACAACTTGTTGTAGGGACATACCAAACCCCTCCCAGGGGGAAAACGAGCACATGCACACTGTTCACTTTACCATTTAAAGAGTTGTACTTTTGTGCGGGG
>JAWWME010000141.1:0-10181 GCA_035047425.1 Eurycea quadridigitata
GGACACGCAGCTGCATCCTGCCATGCCACACACTTTAACCCCTTAAGTGCGGGTGATGAGACAGTCTCGTCATAAATGAGGGTGCTAGCACACAACTTTGCATGGGGTTTGCCATTGGGATAATGTATCCCAATGGCCGCAGTTAAGGGGTTAACAGACTCGCAACAGGTAGTTGTGCCTGAAACCCAGCTACTGGTCATGCCACTGTGCAGTGTTTTGCTAGCAAGTGATGCTGTTTTGCCATCATTAGTGGATGCATTTGTAAGCTCGGAGGGAAGCAGACAGACATTTGCAGGATTTCATAGTGAGGAGTGTTCACTGGACAGACAAGAGCTTGAACATGTGATTGATGAAGTCCAAGAGTTGGAGGCTGGTAATGTGGGCAATGAGGAAAGGGGTACCCAAACTGCCCAATCACGTGTGTACACGGACCTTGCACCTGTTCAAGATGGGCAAGCTTGGAAACAATTTGTAGCAAAATCAAGAACCTTTAGACACAATTCAGCTCCCCTGAGATCAGCAGACACCCCCACCATCCAACATTCAGCATCCACCCCAGCCACTGGCAGTAATGAAAAGGTTATTGCTGCTCTATTGCACACATTTTTGAAAGGTGTTCCCCAAACCACAATCTCCCCACGAGCCTCTATAACAGCCCCTCCAACAAAATTCATTTCAGCGGCAGTTGTAACATCACCACCAGCAGTGGTTCCCGCAGAACTGCCCCCATTGCCAAACGATTTAGATCCTCAACGCTCACCTACCCCACCCCAATTCTCTGCACCACCCAGTCACGGCCAAGACCCAGAACAAAGAGTCCCACCTCGCAAGTAAGCAGCAGGCAGAGGAGCATCTACCAGTGCAGATGCAGCCACCCCATTGTCATGTCACTTTCGAGAGATCGCCACCACAGAGCCAATCCCCACACTGCCACATCCATCTGACCAGAGAGCCATCCCAGTCACCTCCATCTGACCAGAGAGCCAACCCACAGTTCCCTCCATCTGACCATGCAGCCGTCCCACAGCCCCAAGATGAAGGTAACAGGCACAAGGCATAAATCTGTTCCTCGGAAAGTTATCCCGTATGTCCTCCAGCAGTGCTAGGGTTGATGAAGCCCATTTAGAACAGTTTAAAAGACTTGTGGAAGCGCAGGAGGGAAATTCTAGGCTCAACAGACTGGTATGGGAAGGAGTTAAGGAAACCGAGGCAATAAACAGATCACTTTTGAGACAAAATCGTTTTTTAGAATCATTTACAGAGCAGTGTGCATCTCGACATGCAAGCAACGCAGCTTTGTTCAAAGAGTTGGGGGATACCATCATCGGTGAAATCAGGTCTGCAGGTATTGACATTGTAAGTGAAATGGAGAATCAAACTGCTGCTTTCCAAAACTTCCTACCTGTACATCTGAAAGAGCCTCCAGAAGAGTCCCAACCAAGTGACTCCCAACTCCCTTCCTCCCCACCCACTTCAAACACACCATAGGCCGCAGATAGAAACACCTGAAGGGTCACAATTGGTAACAGCCCCCGGGGGAAACATCACTAGCAGGTTCAACCAGTGTTCCAACTTCTGCAGTAGGGGGTGGCAGTCATGTAAATGGACTAATGACAATGGGTGCAATGTCTGAGGGGGTGGCGGGGAGGAAATCTCCACAACAGAGAGCCATGAGCCTACAGCAAATGAACTAGTTGGTGACAATGCTGTAGTTCCAAGCCCGCCTGTAACAAGATCAAAAACAGGAGCCACATTGGGCATATGTGGTGTTCGAGGCAAGCGTGTTGGTCGAGGAAACAAATGATGTACAATGTACATAATTTTTAAGTTTTAATATATGGCGTTTCATATTATTTTCAATACTAATAAAAGTTAGAATTAAAAATTGGTGTGTTCATTTAAGCAAGGCAATTTCCCATTGTCCAAATCTGTAGAGCCCTAGCACTGAAAATAGTGAATACGCGCCCTGACTGCTTTGGCATCTGCTGCAGGCCTGTGACCTTCACCAGGGGGCCCAAATGAATTGAAGTCTGCATGTCTAGGGGGGTGTGTCATCAGAAAAAGGGATACTTTGCGTATACAGATAATATGAAGCATGCAGCAAACCACTATAATTCTAGATGTTTTCGCAGGAGAGTACATAAAGGCACCGCCAGTCCTGTCAAGAACACTGAAGCAGATTTTAAGGAGGTCGAAGGAGTGTTCGATGACATTCCTCGTGCGAATATGGGTGCAATTATAACGCTCCTCAGCTGGAGATGAGGTGGCTCGGAAAGGGGTCATCAGCCATCTCATTAGAGGGTATGCCCCATCACTTGCAACAAATAAATCTATCTATTATATGCCTCGGTTTGCTGTTCATGGTACTTCATATAGAAAGTTAGCTACAATTTACATTTTGCACTAGACAGAACACTACAAGCAGAACAACCATAAACTATTAGGTGGCAGGGAATGTTACTAGTTTGTGTAAGTTTAAAAAGTATTCCGTGCCACCCTACACAGAGCACTACAACGAAAACACAATGAGATAGCAAAGTGCAGGCCACCCCCATGAGCACTGAACAGCGATGTAGGTTTCCTACTCACCAACAATAATTGTGTTGAAAGTATCCCTGGCCTCCATTTGTTGACATAAGGAGCGGAGCTGTAAAATTCGTGAATCGTGGGCAGATCCAGGAAACACTCTGCGCAGACTTTGGTATAGCACATCTGGACATTTCAAAACATCTGACAGTTAATAGAGTGGTCCATCTTACAATTTTTAAAATCTGTCTCATGGCTGGCGGGAGGGACGATGGAAATATGCGTGCAGTCGATTGCACCGATCACATTTGGAAAATGTGCAAATTTGTAAAAGTCCTGCTTGGCTATGTGTTCCTCATGCTCATTACAGGCCTTATAAATGCAAGTATGCTGATCGCGCCTCAGAGCTGCTAACACTAGCTTCAACATCTTCGAGAACATCGGCTGGCTGATTCCGTGAGCACGTGATGACATGTGCTGAAATGAGCCCGTGGCCAGGATTTGTAGAATGCAAAGCAGCTTCAGCTTTGGAGGGATGGATGTACAGATGTCTATTCTTGGCGAGAGATCGGCCACGGTGAAACCCAATATCTCACCAAATGTGCCCATGTCCAGCCGATATTCCTTCAAAATAGTAGTGTCTCTCATACCCATCGATGAAAGGCGGCTGCGTGGAATTCGTGGTCTTCAAGGCTGGTCCAGAGCATAATCGGGCTCCTCTTGAGCATGCTCGGGCTGCTCTGTTTCATGCGCCACAGGTGAATGGGGTGTATCCACGACAGCTTCTTGGTGGGTGGGTGAGCTAAATAAATGCATTGCCACCCTAATAAGCAGTTGGAATAACTGCATCCTCAACCCCGTACAAACTTGCCTTAACATAATGCAAAAGCTCCGTCTCTGTTGAAATCTGACAGGTGTGAAAGTATGGGGGTCACGAGCGTGTGTTCTACAGCACGTGACAATCAGCATGCATATGCCAAAAACCAGACCAACATCCTAAAAGGTATATGTGCCCCAAAAGTACTGACTTTCAAGGGAGTGGGGTGCAATATCCCTTTAATACATTTGAGTGCACTGCCCCTTTAAGAGATAAGGCAAACGAGCTAGGCCGCCCGGCCTGCCGAAGGGCAAAACAACAAGATCATATAAGTGGCCGGGCGTGGTTTCCATGTGAGATGACCGTCCATAAATTCGCAAGTCAATGCTAAATCCCACCCCCTCCCCATTTGTGTCATGCTCACATGGTCAAATGGCCCTATAGAAGCCAGCCCGGCGGGATGAAGCAAAAGCAGAAATCAAAGAAACTAAACTTAGCAAACAGCATGTGCATGTAGTTTGGTGGGGTGGGTGATTCTGAGCACACCATCTTGCCCCTCCCACCAAACGTATGATAGAAATATCTATGGAGTTGAACAAATCGAGAGCAGCAGGAATGTGTAAATTCAGGCATCCACATCAATGTCTTCTCCACTCATCTAAAGCCATGTCGTGGTCCAGTATCATCTGACGAAGAAAGCAGATGAGAGGCATATTTACTTGTACGCTCTGATAAAAGCAGAGTGGGGGTCTTTGACTCGCAGAGCAGCCGTGTTTGAACATGGTGCAGCCCCATTGAGAACAATGGGGCTGCAATGCACGCGGCCGCCTGGCATGTCTGCCCTGGGGGTGCATCAGCGGCGCAAAAATAAATAAATAAGCACACACCGCTTGCTGTGTTAGTAGCCAGCAGGTAAAAATTAGATCCATAAAGACCGTGGATGACATCACTTTGAAGTTTGAGCCGCTCCATTGAAAATCTGCGACATTTCTTTCCATGAAAGATACTTCGAGGATAGTTAGGACCAAATTGTATTAAACGCCGAATATGAGTACCATCTCAGAAATTCACAGTGATCTTAAGCAGAGCGGAGGACATGGCTGTGTGCCTGACTCTCCAGCTTGCAAGAAAATGCACAATGTAGTGAACATCAGTAGCACTAAGCATCCCCTGCCCAAACTGTTTTTTTTAATTGTTGAAAAAAAGTGAGAAAGTAGTTTGACCAGTGCCCCACGGAAGCCAGCTGCACACCAAGGACAACATGCTAACTTCTGCCAGGGGCACATGTCTCATGTGCAGCCAGAAATGCTGCACAGAAAGATATTAGACGGTGAAGAACGCTGCTTTGAAAGCAGTGAAAATGGTAGCAAGTTTCAATGTTGAAAAAGCAATGGTCTACTGTTCAGTCCAGCAACGTGCAGACGCGTTTATAAAATTTGCCATAATGCATAATGCATAATGCATAATGCATAACAGAAGATGTAAAATTAAAAAGCAGCACGTATGTGCTTTGTGAATCTTTGCCTCTGGCCGCAGCTCAAGACCTACTGACCAAATTCCCACTGCTCAAAACAGGTTGCAAGCCATAATTTGCAGTGTCTTGAAAATACACTGTAACCCTTCCGGTAAATATTGGTTATTATTATTATTATTATTATTATTATTATTATTATTATTATTATTATTATTATTATTATTATTATTATTATTAAAAAGTTTATATATAGCGCTCATGCCAATTGGCTTCTGGGTGCTGTAAAACACAGTACAGAACACACATAAAGAAAAAATCAGCATAGTGAATTAAACCTAACTGAAATAAAGTGAGATAAAAAAGATCTACAGATCCATGATTCAAGGTCTACCCGGGAAACGTAGCCCGCCTCCAAGAACCACGCCTTAATTGCCCTCTTAAAACCCAGAAAAGTAGTGCAAGTATGGATGTTTGGAGGGAGGGCGTTCCACCATTCAGGACCTTTTTGACTCAATGCCCCTCCGAGGCCTCTCTGCTTTTTGTATTTGGGCTGAATGACCCTGCCCAAATGTACTCCCCTCCTTGGTCGTCGCTGGATCTCCCAGGCGAATCGCTCCTGTAGGTATCGGGGGCCACTACCATGCAGGGCTTTCCACAAGATACAGAGCCCCCTAACCTTGACCTGGTCTTTGATGGTTAACCAGTTCAGTCCCCTCCTGGCCTCTGTCACGTGGTCACGTCTGCCCAGACCCGTCACCATGCGCACCGCCCGGTTCTGAACCTTTTGGAGCCTATAAAGATCTTTCCCTGCCAGGCCGGTGTACATCGAGCTACAATACTGAAGCCGCGATGCCACCAGTGCCTGGCAGAGAGTGGCTCGGGCCTCCATATCCAGGAGAGGCATTATGGGGGAGAGGCGATTAAGCTGGTGGTTGGCACTGCCCACCACGTCAGTTACCTGGCGGGCCATTCTCCCCGACTGATGAAATCTGACACCAAGACTACGTGATGTCTCTGATATCGGGGGCATGGAACCAAATGACGTTGGCCACGGGATGGTTGGACCAGCTGAAGGGGTTTCGGGCATGGAGAGGAGGATTTCTGTCTTCGCCTCATTGAGGCAAAGCCAGTTCCTCCCCATCCATTCCTTCAACCCCTCCAAGCAAGGTACCAACCCCCGCCATCCCCAGCCTCCCTCTGCCAGGTCCACCACGAGCTGCGTGTCATCCGCATACATTTGAAAACTCGCTCTGCATCCCTCCAGATATCCCGCCAGAGGACGCATGTAGATGTTAAAAAGCAGGGGAGATAACGCCGATCCCTGGGGGACCCCCCAGGGACAGGGTTTCTCCCCTGAGCATTGTTCTCCGACCCGGACCTGCTGGAATCGGTCGCTGAGGAAGGAGGACATCCATGCCAAGGCAGTGCCCTCCAACCCTGCCACCGTCTGCAGTCTCTGAAGGAGAAGCGTGCGGTCGATGGTATCGAATGCAGCGGATAAGTCGAGGAGAATGAGGGCCGATGGTTTGCCCTCATCCGCCAACCCCAGAAGCCTCTCCCTCACATCCACCAAGGCCGATTCAGTGCCTCTTCCTGGACGGAAGCCAGACTGAAGGTCATGTAGAACCAGGCAATTCTCGCAGCGGGCCTGGACTTGTTCAGTGACGAAATGTTCAGCAACTCGGGCCAGGAAGGGAATCTGTGACACAGGTCGGAAGTTTTTCGCCTGGGAGACATCGGCCCCAGCTTTTTTTAGAAGGGGAGTAACTGAGGCCTCCTTCTAGGCTGCCGGGACCACTCCTGTCTGGAGGCTGGAATTAACCACCCGTGTGATCAATGGTGTCAGTAGACCCACTAAGGTTTTAATGACTGGTGTGGTAATAGGGTCCAGTGGGGAAGAGGAGGGGCCCATCTTTTTGATGAAGTTGGCAATCTGGCTTTCGGTGATGATGTCAAAGGAGGCCAGGGCAGGGCATGGGGAGGTAAGCCCTGCTTTTCTGCAATGTTACAACTTCTAATCGTAGAGGGGGCGTGGCCTTGCGTTACTAGCAGATGTCAAGGAATACCACTCCGTGCAAGGAGTCACCGTAGGCTTGTCATCGGGCCCATCGTGTGTGATAGCACTTTCCTTTGCCACTCATAATTTACACTTCTGGGTTTAAATATTTCTAAAGGACCTCCTCTAATAAGGGCACTCATTCTGCTATGCCAAATAATGAATGCAGATTATTATTATTAATATTTAATATAATAATAATGTATTATTATTAAGATTAATGAATTTCCAATCTGTTCCAATATAACCACGAAAAGGCAATGTAGCACAACGCTCTGTCCAGTTCCAGCAACCACCAACATGTGAATCTTCACATTCTTCACAGACCCTCTAAACAGGGCACATCCCAAGTCTCTATAAAATCCCCAGAATAATTTGTCTGAGAACATTAATACCCCACATTTCATTATTCAAGTGGGCATATTGTTATGTACGACCCACAATAGCAATAACTGACCAAACTTAGCATGGGCCTTCCATAGCCACTATCTCAAAACCACCTCCAGGTGCAAGCAGATCACATAAAATACAATTCCTAAACTGATGGGACAGACTGCATCTGCCTGATAGAATCAAACCACTACAATTGAACAAAATAATCTTTTATTTAAAGGGCTTAGAGTCCCTCATCTCTGCAAATGCTCAGAGAACCTCCATTGCTCCACTTCTTGCATATACACAACCAGATATAAAGAATGATAGGACAGACAGATATAATATTGTTAGTTAGAAGCAGAATGGTTAGAAGTGTCCAGGCAATGCAGCAGTGCAATGAGAGGGAGTCCATTTTTTACCCCCGCCCCTCAGTGAGGGCTGTACTACTTCTAGTTACAATAGCCCACAAAAGTACCACTGCTTAGGGCATGACAAAGCAATAGGCTCAAAGGAGAAACAATTAAACAAGATCAATAAGTGTCGAAATTAAATATCATTTCAATATGTGCATCAAATCAATATTCATTTCCAAAATGTAATTTCTACTGGCAATTTTCTCTCAATGAATAAACCCAATTTACCATCTGCAATCAGTGTAGCATTATATTTTTGTGCCCAATATTCCAACCATTCCTCACAATGGGCAACAATACATTCTCGTTCCTTTCATCTTTTTGACCCTCTTCATTCTGGGTGGAAACTAAAAAATGCAATTTACCCAGTGGCCATTAAATCACCACGTTCCATCTATGCTGTTCACCATGAACATTAATTTTTAGCTCATACAAAATCAGAGCCATTTAACACTGCAATTTATTTTCATCAAGCCCCTAAAGGAGTGCTTCATGTAATTTTCCTGTACTTTTTACACCATTTCCCACGTTCTACTAAAGGACATCCACCACACTTCACTGCAGCATATGCTCCCAAACTATGCCTGTCATAAGGCCCTCATGTTTGACTGAATTATCCACGAAAAAAAACTATTTCTCTCCCATTTTTCACACTGAAATTGCACTTAAATATAAAAATCTTTCATTTGCTTTGGGTGCAGTTGATGCAAAACAAATAATCTATATTCACAAAATTATTTTAACACACAGCTCTGAGGCGATGCCCATTGAATAGTGCACTGTTTTTCCCTTTCTTAAACAAAATACAACAAATTCTATCACACTTCAACGAGAAACCATCATTACGAGTCCAAGTAATCTGATCAGCTCTTATGCTGCAGAGCTAGAAATCAAATGTGCCACATTTAGAATAACCCCGAGTTAATTTCGCCAGGAAATTACATCAATAAAAGTCTATACTAGTAGTCCATAAATCTGATACAGGACGAATATCTGTACTAGTGTCAACTTTCAATGCACCCCTTCCTTTCTATAGGGGTCCTCATGACCAGACATCACAGATTTACTATGGCCTACCAACTCCTCAATCATACCAAATTACATTGCTTCTAAATCTATGTTTTATATATATTTTTCTCTTCCTGGTCAATTTAACATCAAACCCGCAAAAAAAACACAACTCATTAATAAAACTCCATTCTACGAATGCTATAGGAAATTAATTCCCAAATATTCATATCCATGTTCCATATCAAATGTCTGGCTGTAAATGAGGTGTGTTCAATCTTAATTTCACGACATACCATAATTGTGCCCTAAAAAACACTAATTCCTGGTTCACACATGATCTTAAGAAGCTCAAATAAAAAATGCGGAGTGCCCATAACCGTTCGCAAAAAAGATTGGGCTCCCAAGTTAGAACGCTTTATACAGACGCCATCAAAATCTTATGAAGTTGCCATTGTTGCGACCAAAAAAACTAGTTATGACCAGCGTATTGGTAATGCCAGACATAAGACATGTAGGCCGATTACAATCTCCCGGTAAAATGCACTTGCGGGAAATGGCAGCTGAAAACTGCTCGCAAGGGAAGCCGCGCCCCCTACTCTGATTACAATCTTTTAAGGGCTGCATTTTCTCGCTCTGGACACTTCCCCCTCAAGCAAAATTCCACCGTAGCCGCCGCCAGCGGGCTTTTGCAGCTCGCCAGATTACAATCTCGGACATTGAGCCTTCAGCCGGGGGGAAGAGGCGGGGGAAATCCTCAGTTGCTCTGAGGCAGTGGTGGGACCTTGCGGGGAATGGTACACATACTCGAGGCGGAACGCGCCCTCCGCCGCCCCCAACGGGGGGCCCAGTGCAATTGGGGGTGGGCGCCCCTGGATGGTGGGGGCCCCACGCAAATCCTATAATGTGCGGAGATGGGAGGGGAGGGGCTAGCCCCCTCCCCCTCCGTGTAATATTGAGGCGGTGCGCGCGTTCCGCCGCCCCCTGTGGGGGTGCACAGTGCCGTTGGGGGTGGGCAACCTTTGATGGTGGGGGCCCCGAGGGGCCCCCACATAAATCCTATAATGCGCGTTGAGAGGGAGAGGGGCTAGACCCCTCCCCCTCCCTGGGATGCCGGTGGGTGAGGCCGGATCCTCGGGGGGGGAGGGAGGCGCCCCCCCAGCTTCCCTGCTGGCCCAGTGGGGGCTTACCTGTAGGGGCCGCGGCGATCAGCAGCCCCCGCGATGCTTCCTCGCCTGCTCCTAGGCTTCCTCTGCCCCGGAGGGGGCGTGGCCGAGCTCTGGGAGCTCAGCCCGCATCTGCTCCGGGGCAGAGGGCTGGGATTCGCCAGGGAGGCTGATTGACAGCCTACCCGGCCAATCCCAGCGTGGCCCTCACCCCGGCCAAGGAGGCGGGGTGCGGGAAGCGCCGGCCGGGGAGAGCTGTCTCTTCCCGGCCGAGGAGGGGGTGAGGGGGGGCAGGGGGAAGCAGGGGGACCCACAAGCCACCCCACCAGCAACCCCACCAGCCAGC
>JAWWME010000142.1:0-10156 GCA_035047425.1 Eurycea quadridigitata
ATCCCGTTTCACCCGAATTACACCATACGGGTTCGTCAGTGGTGTGCTGGGTAATGAGGTCACATTCTATTTATAGTCTAAAGGAGGCATACATGATTGGTTGATAGATAATGACACAATCAAAAAAACTGGTACAAATTAAAGACACAGTTCAAAGGCATGACAAAGGTATGATGTCAAAGTGAGAGATGATAACATAATATATCAAAACCCTAAACTGCCACCTGTAAAATAACAAGATGGTAGACCTCAAATAGGACGGTAGAATTGAGTAAATAGTACGATAAAATATCATGACTCAACTCCCTCCAGAAAAATGTACAAGCATGGTAAAATACCGAACATCAATGTACAGCCTATATGACTCCCCAAAAATCAAGAGGATACACATACAATAGGCTGAAAAGAAAGAGATTAGTACAGTTAAATACGGCACCGTACCAAATAGAGTCCAGATTCACCTGGTGAGAGGGTGAAATACCTCAAGGTGAGAGGGTAGAATACCTCAGGAGTTACTAGTTAAAATAACATGTAACTCTTACACTGCTGCTTGCACAAGAATAAGAGAGAGTTTGCAAATAACAGATAAAATATCTAGTTACTCAAGGTGGATAAAAAACAGTGAAATACAAAACAACCCGTCCACAGTATACACATAAACCATGAAAAAGAAGCCTCCTAGCGCACCTCTAAATAACCAGAGGTAATGACCTCACTACACCCATAAGCATAAAGAAGGAGTAAAGAAAATAGTCTAAACCATATAATCTAATAAATCTTCCCACCAAAACATACATGGAGAGAAAGTAATACTCCTATTTACAGTAATAAAAATGGTACATCATTGAAAGTACATTGCTGTCAGACTGACAACAGCCGTTGATCAGTCCACCCAAAAAAGTATGCTAAAACAAGATGCAGAAATACACTAAAAATACCAGAAAAATGTATTAATCACAGGTACCAATGTAGACCTGTGGCAGTATTAATACCATTCGGGGCAACAGAGTCAAGGGTCATAATGGCTTTAGTTTCCGTCTGTCTTAAGATTTTGACTCTATTCCCACCCCTCACAGGTGGTTTGATGGTTCTAATGCCAAACCAGTGCAATGCTGTTTCATTCCGCTCGTGGCAATCATTGAAATGTATAGCCATTGGATAGGTTTTATCCACATTCCTAATGGCTGTACGATGTTGTAAAATACGTTCTTTCACTGGTTTAATCGTGCTCCCAACATACATTTTGCCACAAGGGCATACAAGTACATACACGACAAAATCAGTATTGCAATTGATATGATCCCTTATCATAAAGGGTTTCATACCAGCTATTTGTTTTACTGACTTGACCTTGTATCTCCTGTGGTTGCAGGAGGTACAATTGCCGCAGGAGAAAAATCCTTGGATTTTGAGCCAGTTTTTACTCACTGGCCCTAGATGGCTTGGAACCAGTAGATTTTTGAGCGTCAGAGCTTTGGAATAGCATACCTGTGGTTTGGTGGGAATGATACTAGCTAAAGTCTCGTCCGTACGCAATACGGACCAGTGTTTGTTCAATATAGATCTGACCCGTCCAATCTGGTCACAATGTTTAAGCACCAATCTGGGGCAGTTTTTGGACAAATCATGAGGATTGTTTTTGGGTTTCCTTGTCAAGGTTTGTTCCCGTGACAATTTATTAACCTTAGTGCGGGCCCCTTCAAGGACTTTATTGGGATAACCTCTCTCTTTAAAAGATTCCATGATACCTTCACACTTTTTGGAGAACTCATCATTGTCAGAACAATTTCTTCTGGCCCTGATAAGCTCACCATAGGGGATAGACCACTTACAGGTGTTGGCATGATTACTAGTAGCATGTAACACCGAATTGGTTGCGGTGGGTTTAGAAAAGATAGTAGTGTTAATAACCCCATCCTTGATGTAAATACATAAGTCCAGAAACTCAATTTTGGTTCCTGAGTATTGATGGGTAAATTTTAGATTCAGCTGTTCATTATCCCAACTTTCAACAAAAGAGATGAGAGATTCTTCATCACCCCGCCAAATAAGTAGGATGTCATCAATAAACCTACAGTACAATACAACATGTTGTCTGTATGCCTCAGTTGTGTAAACATACCTCTGCTCCCACCAACCTAAGAATAGGTTGGCATAACTTGGAGCAAAGGGAGAGCCCATCGCCGTGCCCCGTTTCTGCCAAAACAGATCACCATCAAACAAAAACAAGTTATGGTTTAGACAAAAATCCACCATTTGTACCAACATGTCATTATGGTCTGAATAGCTCATGCTCAACGTAGACAAAAAGTGCCTGACAGCCTGAATGCCATCATGGTGATTAATAATGGTGTACAACGAGTTCACATCTACTGTGCATAATATGTCATCTTCACACCATACACAGTTATTAAGTTTGTGTAACACATCCGTGGTGTCCTGTACATGAGATGGTAGACCATAAACAAACTCCCTCAGCATCACATCCAAATATATAGATAGGGGCTCAGTCAGCCAGCCATTACTGGCTACAATAGGTCTTCCAGGTGGAAAATTGCCCCCTTTGTGGATCTTGGGCAATAAGTACAGTGAGGGGACAATAGGATGGTCTACGATCAGGAAACTTTTTTCGTCTTCGGAGATGAGGCCATGACTATACCATTCCAGTATGAGTTTTTTAAGTTCCGTGGAAAATTCTTTTATGGTCGTCATGGGAACCTTTTTATAGCAGTTAATGTCTATGAGTTGCCTGGTACCCTCTGCTACGTAGTCTTTGCGGTTCATAAGGACAACATTGCCCCCCTTGTCTGACGGTTTAATAATAACATCAGACAAGGAGGACAAATGCTGTAGTGCTGCCCATTGTTCAGTGTTCAAGTTGTACTGGGTGGTGTGTCCATTCTTAAGCATATTCTTAACATCCTTTATCACGGTTTCACTAAAAATGTCCATCTGATCTTTAATCGGTGAAATAGGATTGAATCTGGATTGAACTTTGAGTTCACTGGGTCTACTGATTTGAACAACAGATTCAGAATCAAATGGGTCACTATTCGTTCCTTCAAGGCCACCTTCAACTTCCAGTGAGCGTAGGGCTTCCAAAGATTCAAATTCCATTATACTCATATTGATGGGTTTAGGTATACGCACATCATGATCCCGCTCACAATCTGGTTTGAGATAGAAGAATTTGCGTAATTTCATCTTACGGATAAATTTAAATAATTCAATGCGAAAGTCAGCATAATCAAAGTTGGATGAAGGGGAGAAGCCTAGACCCCTGGAAAGTACAAATGTTTCTTCTGTTGTAAGAACATGTGAGGATAAATTTACAACCGCTAATGCTTTCATTTTTTGCATGGTAGCGTTTAGTTGGCTGGCTTCTTCTGTGCCGGCGTCTTGCGGGGCCTGCCTTGCTTTTTTGGCTGCGGTTGTTTTCTTCCCCCGTCTGGTTTTGCGTTTTCTGGCTGTTTTTTTCCCCTGTCTCTTAGTAGGCGTTGTGCCTGCTCTACTTGAACGATTCTGAGTTCGTCGGGAAAAACCTGTTGGGCGGGATCAGATTCAGGATCCGTACTGTCCCCTTCCGATGATTCCAATACAGGTACAGGAATAGATGGTTTCGCAGGTTTTGCTGCCTCGGTTTTTCTTATGGCATCAAATTATTTAGCAAAAGTGTATACTCTATTTGTGCTGTAGTCCTTTTTATCACGTAAGAATTTTCTTTGTTTTTTGAGAGATATTCTTTCCTCTTCTTTGTCTAGTCGCACTTGAATATCTGCAAGCGGCTTTGCCAGATCTTCAGCTGAATATTCTTCCGTTAGCGCAGCTTTAAATTCAGCCGCCTGTGCTGCAAATCTGGTCTGATCTTTTTTAGCAAAATTTATCAGAAATTCAATATCCTCTCTGGCATGCCTGTGCTGTAACTTGCACCAACCCGGTAAAAGTTCTGGGTCAGGCTCCTCATATTGGGGAAATGTCAGGCGGCGCAGACCTCGTGGAATGCGATCCACTTCTAGGGATTTTTCAAGTGAGGACGCCTCCCACCACTTTTTCTGTTCTAGTAGCTGAAGCCGCTCGAATTGTTTGATCTTGTCTGTTAAAGTCTGGTTGGGCACCGTTGGTTGAATTCCTTCAACCGTGCATTCTGCATCATTGTCTGCATACATAAGGGCTGCCCTCTCCCTCCTGCGTTTCTCAATTTCTGCCATTCAAAAATAGTAAGGCAGAAATAATTCTTTAAAGTTAAAGAATTGTGAATGAAACCGCCGTTTAGGACGGTCCAATGACTCACCCCTCCTCCCCCCAGCGTCCTCTCCGTACGCCCAGAAACTCGTAGTAAATACTGTGGCAACTGAGTATAGCGCGGATAGCAACCAATACTCACAAGCAAACAGAAAACCGCTCAGGATGCAAAAATAACAAGGACGGGATGCACATGGAAAGTAAGACAAGCGAGCAGAAACAGATTACCTGTGCGGGAGCTCCGCCGAATGTGTCCGTCCTCCGGCGTTCACACGCGGCTTCTCTACCAGCAACAGACAACCCGGATTCGTCCACCGTCAGACCGTCCCGGCGTCTCCGATCCACCAGTTAGCGGGCAGTGACGATATCCAATCACTGCCCCGAATCATCCACCTGATGCGGCGAGCCTTCTCCGTCCCAATCGAAGCATAGAATGCTCACCCTTCGTTTACCATAACACGGGGACGGGAAGGCTACGGGAGCCGCCCGCCTTGCGGTTAGCAAGAACAGACTGGTTCACCTGGAAAGGGGTACGGAGCCCCTAAACATCGAGACAACAGCACTGCTCGCGCAGTAATTTTTCCAGGGAACACTTGAGCCACATGAGCCAGGGTAGCAGAGAAGGACAACTGGAGGTCAGGTAAGTTGAAGTCCAAAAAAATATTATATAAGTACAAGTTTATTGGAATTACCAAACAAACTTAAAAGAAATTACAAAAAATGGTGAATAGCAATAGCCAGGTGTATGGCTATATACACAAAAGAGAAATAATGCAGGAGGGAAAGACTGGAGCCCCAGAATCCCGTTTCACCCGAATTACACCATACGGGTTCGTCAGTGGTGTGCTGGGTAATGAGGTCACATTCTATTTATAGTATGAAGGAGGCATACATGATTGGTGGATAGATAACGACACAATCAACACAACCGGTGCATGTTAAAGACACAGTTCAAGGCATGACAACAAGGTATAAAGTCTTTAGGAATGACAAATCAAACCTTCACTGCCACATGTAAAATTGCATGGCAGTATGCCAGGAAGTGGACGGTAAAAATGAGTAAATAGTATGATAAAATATTATAACTCAACCCCTTCCAAAAGAACGTACAAGCAAGGTGAAATACCAAACATCAGTGAGCAGCATGTATAATTCCCCATATGAAATAAAGAGGAAACACATATAAAGGCTGAAAAAGAACAGATTAGTACAGTTAAATACGAACCTGTGCTCGGTACAGTCCAAATTCACAAGATGAGAGGGTAAAATACCTCATGGTGAGAGAGTCGAATACCTCAGGTAATACTCGTTAAAATAACATGTAACTCCTGCACTGCTGCTTGCACAAGGAAACGCGGGGGTTTGCAAAAAATAACAGATGAAATATCTGATTACTCAAGGTGGATAAACAGTAAAATACAGAATAACCAGTCCACAGTATACATATAAACCTAGATAAAGAAGCCTCCTAACACACCTCTAATGGAAAAGAGGTAAAGACCTCATTACACCCATAAGCATAAAGAAGGAGTAAAGAAGATAGTCTAAACCATATGATCTGATATATCTTCCCACCAAAAGATAATTGGAAAGAAAATATTACCCCTATTCAAAGAAAAAATAAAAAGCGTACATAATTGAAAGTACATTACTGTCAGATTGACAACAGCCGTTGATCAGTCTGCTCAAAAAAAGTATGCTAACACAAGATGCAGAACTACACTGAAATACAAGAAAAATACTTAAATTACAGGTACCAATGTAGACCTGTGGCAGTATTGATACCATTAGGGGCAACAGAGTCAAGGGTCATGATAGCTTTAGTTTCCGTCTGTCTTAAGATTTTGACTCTATTCCCACCCCTCACAGGTGGTTTGATAGTTCTAATGCCAAACCAATGCAATGCTGTTTCATTCCGCTCGTGGCAATCATTGAAATGTATAGCCATTGGATAGGTTTTATCCACATTTCTAATGGCTGTGCGATGTTGTAGAATACGTTCTTTCACTGGCTTAATCGTGCTCCCAACATACATTTTGCCACAAGGGCATACAAGTACATACACGACAAAATCAGTATTGCAATTGATATGATCCCTTATCATAAAGGGTTTCATACCAGCTATTTGTTTTACTGACTTGACCTTGTATCTCCTGTGGTTGCAGGAGGTACAATTGCCGCAGGAGAAAAATCCTTGGATTTTGAGCCAGTTTTTACTCACTGGCCCTAGATGGCTTGGAACCAGTAGATTTTTGAGCGTCAGAGCTTTGGAATAGCATACCTGTGGTTTGGTGGGAATGATACTAGCTAAAGTCTCGTCCGTACGCAATACGGACCAGTGTTTGTTCAATATAGATCTGACCCGTCCAATCTGGTCACAATGTTTAAGCACCAATCTGGGGCAGTTTTTGGACAAATCATGAGGATTGTTTTTGGGTTTCCTTGTCAAGGTTTGTTCCCGTGACAATTTATTAACCTTAGTGCGGGCCCCTTCAAGGACTTTATTGGGATAACCTCTCTCTTTAAAAGATTCCATGATACCTTCACACTTTTTGGAGAACTCATCATTGTCAGAACAATTTCTTCTGGCCCTGATAAGCTCACCATAGGGGATAGACCACTTACAGGTGTTGGCATGATTACTAGTAGCATGTAACACCGAATTGGTTGCGGTGGGTTTAGAAAAGATAGTAGTGTTAATAACCCCATCCTTGATGTAAATACATAAGTCCAGAAACTCAATTTTGGTTCCTGAGTATTGATGGGTAAATTTTAGATTCAGCTGTTCATTATCCCAACTTTCAACAAAAGAGATGAGAGATTCTTCATCACCCCGCCAAATAAGTAGGATGTCATCAATAAACCTACAGTACAATACAACATGTTGTCTGTATGCCTCAGTTGTGTAAACATACCTCTGCTCCCACCAACCTAAGAATAGGTTGGCATAACTTGGAGCAAAGGGAGAGCCCATCGCCGTGCCCCGTTTCTGCCAAAACAGATCACCATCAAACAAAAACAAGTTATGGTTTAGACAAAAATCCACCATTTGTACCAACATGTCATTATGGTCTGAATAGCTCATGCTCAACGTAGACAAAAAGTGCCTGACAGCCTGAATGCCATCATGGTGATTAATAATGGTGTACAACGAGTTCACATCTACTGTGCATAATATGTCATCTTCACACCATACACAGTTATTAAGTTTGTGTAACACATCCGTGGTGTCCTGTACATGAGATGGTAGACCATAAACAAACTCCCTCAGCATCACATCCAAATATATAGATAGGGGCTCAGTCAGCCAGCCATTACTGGCTACAATAGGTCTTCCAGGTGGAAAATTGCCCCCTTTGTGGATCTTGGGCAATAAGTACAGTGAGGGGACAATAGGATGGTCTACGATCAGGAAACTTTTTTCGTCTTCGGAGATGAGGCCATGACTATACCATTCCAGTATGAGTTTTTTAAGTTCCGTGGAAAATTCTTTTATGGTCGTCATGGGAACCTTTTTATAGCAGTTAATGTCTATGAGTTGCCTGGTACCCTCTGCTACGTAGTCTTTGCGGTTCATAAGGACAACATTGCCCCCCTTGTCTGACGGTTTAATAATAACATCAGACAAGGAGGACAAATGCTGTAGTGCTGCCCATTGTTCAGTGTTCAAGTTGTACTGGGTGGTGTGTCCATTCTTAAGCATATTCTTAACATCCTTTATCACGGTTTCACTAAAAATGTCCATCTGATCTTTAATCGGTGAAATAGGATTGAATCTGGATTGAACTTTGAGTTCACTGGGTCTACTGATTTGAACAACAGATTCAGAATCAAATGGGTCACTATTCGTTCCTTCAAGGCCACCTTCAACTTCCAGTGAGCGTAGGGCTTCCAAAGATTCAAATTCCATTATACTCATATTGATGGGTTTAGGTATACGCACATCATGATCCCGCTCACAATCTGGTTTGAGATAGAAGAATTTGCGTAATTTCATCTTACGGATAAATTTAAATAATTCAATGCGAAAGTCAGCATAATCAAAGTTGGATGAAGGGGAGAAGCCTAGACCCCTGGAAAGTACAAATGTTTCTTCTGTTGTAAGAACATGTGAGGATAAATTTACAACCGCTAATGCTTTCATTTTTTGCATGGTAGCGTTTAGTTGGCTGGCTTCTTCTGTGCCGGCGTCTTGCGGGGCCTGCCTTGCTTTTTTGGCTGCGGTTGTTTTCTTCCCCCGTCTGGTTTTGCGTTTTCTGGCTGTTTTTTTCCCCTGTCTCTTAGTAGGCGTTGTGCCTGCTCTACTTGAACGATTCTGAGTTCGTCGGGAAAAACCTGTTGGGCGGGATCAGATTCAGGATCCGTACTGTCCCCTTCCGATGATTCCAATACAGGTACAGGAATAGATGGTTTCGCAGGTTTTGCTGCCTCGGTTTTTCTTATGGCATCAAATTATTTAGCAAAAGTGTATACTCTATTTGTGCTGTAGTCCTTTTTATCACGTAAGAATTTTCTTTGTTTTTTGAGAGATATTCTTTCCTCTTCTTTGTCTAGTCGCACTTGAATATCTGCAAGCGGCTTTGCCAGATCTTCAGCTGAATATTCTTCCGTTAGCGCAGCTTTAAATTCAGCCGCCTGTGCTGCAAATCTGGTCTGATCTTTTTTAGCAAAATTTATCAGAAATTCAATATCCTCTCTGGCATGCCTGTGCTGTAACTTGCACCAACCCGGTAAAAGTTCTGGGTCAGGCTCCTCATATTGGGGAAATGTCAGGCGGCGCAGACCTCGTGGAATGCGATCCACTTCTAGGGATTTTTCAAGTGAGGACGCCTCCCACCACTTTTTCTGTTCTAGTAGCTGAAGCCGCTCGAATTGTTTGATCTTGTCTGTTAAAGTCTGGTTGGGCACCGTTGGTTGAATTCCTTCAACCGTGCATTCTGCATCATTGTCTGCATACATAAGGGCTGCCCTCTCCCTCCTGCGTTTCTCAATTTCTGCCATTCAAAAATAGTAAGGCAGAAATAATTCTTTAAAGTTAAAGAATTGTGAATGAAACCGCCGTTTAGGACGGTCCAATGACTCACCCCTCCTCCCCCCAGCGTCCTCTCCGTACGCCCAGAAACTCGTAGTAAATACTGTGGCAACTGAGTATAGCGCGGATAGCAACCAATACTCACAAGCAAACAGAAAACCGCTCAGGATGCAAAAATAACAAGGACGGGATGCACATGGAAAGTAAGACAAGCGAGCAGAAACAGATTACCTGTGCGGGAGCTCCGCCGAATGTGTCCGTCCTCCGGCGTTCACACGCGGCTTCTCTACCAGCAACAGACAACCCGGATTCGTCCACCGTCAGACCGTCCCGGCGTCTCCGATCCACCAGTTAGCGGGCAGTGACGATATCCAATCACTGCCCCGAATCATCCACCTGATGCGGCGAGCCTTCTCCGTCCCAATCGAAGCATAGAATGCTCACCCTTCGTTTACCATAACACGGGGACGGGAAGGCTACGGGAGCCGCCCGCCTTGCGGTTAGCAAGAACAGACTGGTTCACCTGGAAAGGGGTACGGAGCCCCTAAACATCGAGACAACAGCACTGCTCGCGCAGTAATTTTTCCAGGGAACACTTGAGCCACATGAGCCAGGGTAGCAGAGAAGGACAACTGGAGGTCAGGTAAGTTGAAGTCCAAAAAAATATTATATAAGTACAAGTTTATTGGAATTACCAAACAAACTTAAAAGAAATTACAAAAAATGGTGAATAGCAATAGCCAGGTGTATGGCTATATACACAAAAGAGAAATAATGCAGGAGGGAAAGACTGGAGCCCCAGAATCCCGTTTCACCCGAATTACACCATACGGGTTCGTCAGTGGTGTGCTGGGTAATGAGGTCACATTCTATTTATAGTCT
>JAWWME010000143.1:0-10132 GCA_035047425.1 Eurycea quadridigitata
AATTTTAGATAAACAGTGTTGCAAAGCAGAGCATTTAGCGTAGGAACTGATGTCAAATATACTCAGTGCTATTATGAAAAAAATATATATTAAGCAGAAGTACTGAGGTTTAGCACATATATGAACAACAATACCTTGTAGAAGTGTTGTGATTCTTCTAATGGAGAAGTGTGGATGCAGGTGATCCCTGCCGTTGGCTGTAGACAGAAGATGTTATAGAAACACTAAGTTTTCAAATGTAGCGGCATAAGGAGCGAGTGAGGGAGGTGGGGGGAGAGGCGGGGGGTGGCGGGTAGAGGGAGAAGGAAGCAGGGAGGTGCGGGGGGTTACGGACACAAGAAAACAGTCTCCAAGTTGAGTGGTATCGAGCGAAAGCTTACCGACACGCGGGCAGCGGGAAAGATGAGAAGGTAATGAAAACCGGAAGTCCGGTGTCAGAGGAAGACTGGGAACCTACGTTGTGAATATGTGTTGGCGCGTAGTGGAAATAGAAATAGGACTTAGTAGGTGAACATTTGACACCTACGTATAACAAAAGAAAACGGAAGTCTGGCGGTGCGGGAGACGGGGAGAGGGGGGAGAGGGGGGATTGTGGAAGCAGTGTGACAAAATGTTACAGATTGTTGAAGTCGACAAGCTAGAGGAATAATGATCTAAATACTAGGAAAAAATATATCGAGCACTAAATATTGATGTGTCATTTTTTACCATTAGTTCTTAACGGTGGTGGAGCGCAGAGCCGGACCAAACGATATCGCCATGTCCCCCGGGGGACAGACGTATCGCTTGGTCCGGATGCGGACCCACCAGGTATAATGCGAGCCAGATCTAAAAACAAAATGGAACCAGGACAGACTAGGATAATCACATCTCTTAGGTCTCCCTTGCATACTCTACCCTGATAGATGATGCTTAGCATTCTTTAGAAGTCTCTGAGTGTCTCAAGCGAGACATAAGTGGAAAAGATATGTGTATTGAGAATAGAGTCTAGACATTTCCAGTCTTATATATGATTCTGGTTAGAAAAATAGTGGAAATTCGCTAATCCTACTGTTACAGATAGTCAAACATATATAGGTCAAAAGCCGACCGGGTAACTATTTGGCTATACTCCTGTATAGTTCTAGTATATGACAACACCTTCACAATGTGCTTAAACACAAGCAATGGTGTAATCCACTGATGTCAATTGCATATGTGTCTTATAGAAAAACTTGTAAATTAAATTGTTCGTTCATCCCACGTGGATGTAGTGAATCAAGTTTGTAAATCCAGTGACATTCTTGCTGCTTCAGTTTTTTCACACGGTCCCCTCCTCGTGACATTTGTGAGACTTCTTCCAGAACCAGAAATCTTAGCTGTGCCACCGTGTGGGGATGTTCATTGAAGTGTCTGGTGACCGGTGATTTTCTGTTTTTCATCCTGATGCAGCACTTATGTTCGATTATACGTTCTTGTACCGGTCGTGTGGTTTCGCCAATGTAAAGGAGACCACAAGGGCATTTAAGAGCGTAAATAGCAAAATCTGTCTGACAGGTGAAGTATCCTTGTACTTTAATCTTTTCTCCTGTCCAGGGGTGGACAATGGTGTCTCCCGCAAGGATAGCGTTGCAGCAGCTGCAAAAGTGCCTTTCTTGGGGGTTGCTAGGAATTGTTGACGGCTACATCTATCACCTATGTCTGCTCTCACAAATGTATTCCTTAAGCTGGCTGGTTTAGAGAACGCGAAGATGGGCGGCGAGGGAAACAGTGCTTTCAAGTCATCATCATTCGCTAATAAGTGCCAGTTTTTCAGAATTACAGCCTTCACTTTATGCAAATTGGTATTCAGTTTGTCGACAAAGATCAGTTTCTCAGATTTCGATTTGACTACTGGGGAGAGAAGGGATTCGCGTGAAATGGTGGACACTTGATCAATTATAGCTTTTAGTTGGGTGAGGTCATATCCTCTAGCATGTAGATGTGTAGCCAGAGCTTGGGCTTCAAGTTTTAAAATTTCGTCTGATGAAATAAAACGACGTAGTCGTAAGAATTGGCCCTTTGGGTTAGCCTTTATGGTTGTCTTTTGATGGAAACTTGACGCATGCAGTAGGCTCGCTCGTTCGGTAGGTTTTCTGAAAAGGCCAACCATAAATTTTCCGTATATCCAAGAGACAGTGGTGTCTAGGAAGTTCATGTCTATATTGCCGATACTCCATGTAAATTTCAGATGGTCATGACAGTTGTTTAAGTAGAAGAGAAACTCGTGTAGTTCTTGGTTAGTGCCTTGCCATGACATGCAGATGTCATCTATATAACGCACCCATTTGCATATTTTATTTGCCCATCTTGCTGTTTGGAGGACATATGTCTGTTCGAAACTTGACACGTAGCAGTTTGCAAAACTAGGTGCCAAGTGTGACCCCATGCTGGTGCCTTGGAGTTGGAGATAAAAGGTGTCTTGAAACCGGAAGTAGCTTCTATACAAGATAAAGTTTAGAAACATGATCACCAGTGGAATGGGACAATGTTGTGGTGCAGCTGTCTGCAGTCATTTTCTTACCTGTTTAACTCCATCATCATGTGGTATACATGTATAAAGGCTGGTTACATCGATCGTCACAATGGTGTTGTTGGTTGGTACGTTTTCAAGGTTTTGTAGAATGTGATGAATGCCGTTGTATCTTTAAGATACGTACATCTCTGTTTGTTGGACCAGGGGTTTCAGAAAATAATCAACATAACAAGCTAGGGGCTCGAAAATGGATCCGATTCCTGACGCAATGGGTCTGCCTGGTGGTGGTAGTGTGCCCTTATGGATTTTTGGCAGTATGTAGAACACAGGACATATTGGGTGTTCCGTGAAAAGAAAATTGTAGGTTTCTTCATTAATCCACTCTTTGGAAACTGCATGATCTAATAGGCATTTCAAATCATCCTTAATTTGCAAAACAGGATCGCTGTCCAATATGCGGTATGTGGTTACATCTTTTAGTTGTCTTTTTGCCTCCGCAATATAGTCATATTTGTTGAGTGCAACAATTGCTCCCCCTGTGTCAGCTGGTTTAATTATTGTATGTTTGATTTGCTGGAGTTCTTGAATTTGTTTCATCTCTGTGCTGGACAAGTTGTAATGTCTTGGAGCAGTGTATTTTATAGCATCAAAATCATTATGAACCTTTTTTGGACTTTAGCTTAAATGATTGACTAACAAACTTGAAGCTATGCCCGAGCAAAATGCCCATAGGAGAATGTGTAGAACTGAAGAAGAATACAGGCCAAGACATGCTAACTAAGAAGAACCTTTTGCCCAGAGAGGAAAAACAGCTGTGGGAAACCGATAATAAGTCGATGAGTTTGCCAATTAAGATGACTCCAGCGTCCAGAAGCCCAGGCCGTCCAATGCCAACAGATAATGATAATAAAAAAATGGGCATATTTACCTGTAACATGGTGGGATTGGCATCAAAATTAGTTATCTCAAAATTTGACAGGATGGCCAGGGACAACCAGGGTGTAATATCCCTTTTCTTCTCCAAGAAACATGGTGCCTAGGACCTATTCATGTGTCTGGCTATAGTAGCCATGTGTGCCCGGCTCTTGAAACAAAAATAGGACATAACGTGGGTGGCCTTGCGGTAATGGTTGCTCATTCACTAAATTGGGCACTGGTAGAAACTGTCACATTATTCAATAACATTCTCGCTTTATGTTTTAAATGTGAGGGTAGTAAGTTACTTGGCTATGATTATATATGGATTGTAAATATCTATTTGTCACCGTCTCTGTCCTCCGTTGATTTAGTTAAACTAGTGGATGAATTGGACATTTTTTTGAATACTGTCACCAGTGATAACTGTACCTTCCTTATGGGTGGTGATCTCAACAGCAATATTATCAATAGCAAGAAGCTGTCTGAGTATTGTAACTCAAGGTCATCCTATTTGAACTCGGCCAACCCAAGGGCAACACTAGGGCTGACTGGTAAATGTTTCAACAAAATCATATTTAAATATGGTATACATGTAATAGGTTATAGTAAGAATATTAGTACCATCAAGCCGACTTTCATAAGAGGGAGTCAAAGATCTTCCTTGGACTATTTGCTCTGCGACCAGAATATATCTAAAATTATTACTGATTTCGACATAGATGTTTTGAAATTTGGTGACCATGTCATGGTAAAAGCTGTGTTAGCGGTTAACCATAAAAAAAGGTGGGCGTTTGCAGGGAACATCTATCATGGCACCAAATATTGTTTTAGCTGGCGCAAGTGCCTTTCCTCCACGATCATTTGTGATTATAGGAATGTGATGTCTAGCTATAATTTCACACTTTGTAAACCCAGCATATTATTAAGAACCTATGCCAACTTCTGTGCCTCGCTCAAATCCAGATTATGGTATAATGTGCAGCAGCGCCCTGTCATTTCAGCCACTTGGTTTGATGCGGATTGCAGGAAGTTTAAAAGAGATTTTAATTTTAAATTAAGGAATTGTGTGCTATTTGGTAACTTAGCTGAGCGTACGATTGAAAGGAAGAAACTGTTAACTGAAAAAAGGAAATTCTATCTTGCCAAGAAATCAGAACACAAAACTAAGAAGTGGCGAGAAATTGAGCGGGCGTTTGAGAATAGGAATCCCACACAGTTTTGGGAGCTGGTTAGGAAAAATGGTACTATGGACACGGTGATAGATGTTTCCCCTATAACTGCTAATGAATGGGTCCACTTTATTAAACAAACATTTTGGAATAAGGATGTTAGCTTACCTTGTGCCAGAAGTCCCTCGTTAGAACATAGAGAACGTTTATTTGTATCTACTAAATATCTTGCTGACATCTTGGCGAGCTGCAAGATGTCCAGGGCGGCTGGCCCTGATGGCCTGCCAATTGTCATTTTTAAAAACCAGAAGGAATTTTGGATTCCTCATTTGGTAACTTTGTTTAATGATCTAATAAAACTAGGTGAGATTCCCGGTTCTTGGAAGGGCTCTGTCACTGTACCTATCTTTAAAAAGGGCAATCGCGCCGAATGTAGTAACTATAGAATGTTGGCTCTTTCGGATAGCATTGGGAAACTGTTCGCCAAATCATTGTTGCTAAAATTGGAAGACTGGGTCGAAAGTAATAACATTCTGTCTAGGAGTCAGGGGGGCTTCCGTAGAGGTTGCGGAACTGTAAATCAATGCTTTACACTAGACTGTTTGGTCAAAAAATATATGAACCGGGGTGCTTGCATTTTTGTTTGTTTTTTTGACCTTAGTTCAGCCTTTGACCTAGTCAATAGAGAATTACTGTGGGCAAAGATGGAAAAACTCGGGGTACCTAAGGAACTTCTCTACTTTATAAAACTGCTATACAGTGATACTTGGACCAAGGTGCGTTTCGGCAATTTAGGGGAGCTGTCTGATAAAATCCCAACTAACGTTGGGGTTAAGCAAGGGTGCGTTTTAGCACCCTTGCTATTTAATCTATATCTATCGGATCTCAGCAAAGCATTGTCGGGCCTCAATAAATCTATAGCCCCAAAACTTAATGACAAAGAGATCCATGACATCTCCTATGCCGATGATGTGGCGGTAATTGATCTATGGGCTGTTGGACTTCAGGCTAAAATTAAGGAATTTGAGAAATATTGCTTGATCAATTCCTTGAAGATCAATATATCTAAATCTAAAATACTGGTCTTCAATGTAAAAAAATTATTGCGACCTGTGAAATTCTTTCTTAAGGATAGTGTTGTTGAGCAGGTGGACTCCTTCACATATCTAGGTCTCAAATTCAATTCTAAAAATACCTGGGATGATCACATTAATAGCCTGAAAACCTCGGTCTTAAGTAAAATTGCCGGCCTATGTAAATTATCTAAAGCATACAATGTTTGTAGCATGCTGATTTTGGCCAAGTTGTATAGGAGCAACATTCAGTCTGCATTGTTGTACTGCAGTGAAATCTGGGCTATGGATAACATTCCTAGGATTGCCCAGCTGGAAAATCAATGTCTTAAAAAGCTATTAGGCCTCCCGATTGGAATACCTGGGGTAGCTATTAGAACGGAACTAAGTATAAAATCTAGTGTACATTTGATGCAATGCAGAATAATCAAATTTTGTTATAAACTGCAGAAGGTTAACCAATGTATTTCCTATGATGGCCTAATGGACATATTTAATCCATACTGCAGAAGTCTGGATCGTTTACACAGAAGGCTTGAGCTAATTGCCCTTGAGTGGAACATGGATTTATTCAAACTGATTAATTTGGTTTCTGACCCTGTGTCTTTTAAATCATTGTCTAATGATGTATCTCTCCAATATGATAACCAGCAACTGTCTTCCTATTCTTCGTTACAGGATTACTCTAGAATTTACCAGCAAAAATCGTGCCCTCTGTATTTGAGTAACTGTAACTCACTTGCCTTCTGTCGTTTCTTTTTTAAATTTAAATTTAATTTCTATAATAATGTCTTTTTGCGAAAAGCTAATATATACTGTAATTGTCCTCTTAATGAAATGGGATCTGACATTTGGTTACATCTGATTATAAATTGCCCAAAATTTATCAACATAAGATCTGTATGGATCGAAAATCTCTACTGTCCTTTGATGTCATCTGAGACTAAAATCTTAATGTTGAAAAATCTGTCTCGACAAGAGGATGTGGCACGACTATTTAGCTTTTGTCGTAGTATTGCTGTCATAGATAATAACAGTAATATACTAGCATAATGATTGGCTATCCAAGGGTATGCCTTGACACACTGGCTCATTTTCCTGCTGTTTTAATTGCTACATAACTGTATTGTATATTGTATAGATATTTTTTAGTTCTTGGATATTTCTTTTTGTATAACTTGGAAAATGTCTTTATTTTGTATTTTGTATTTGTATTTTGTACTTGTTTACTTGTATGTAATATACAAATAAACTAATTTTTACTACTACTACTACTACTTGTGAAAATGTGAAAATGAAAACCTTGTGAAAATGAAAAGAAAATGGGTCCTGTAGAGTATGACAGAATGACATAAATGTGGTACAAATGATCTGCAAATCAAATGAGATAGTTTATAATGTAGATGCATAAGAAGAATAATGAAAGATCTTAGAGAAAAGGAAATAATTTTAAATAGCCTATTTCCTATTTTTTGTTCCAAAGTCAAGCTGTCCACTCCCGAGCGGCCGGCCATTTTGTGAATCAATGCATGTCTATGAGAACCCAGCCGCTCCCGAGCGGCTGGCTGCTGTTTTAGGGGTTCGAGGCTGCTATCAGATTGCTAAATGTCAGATAAATGTGTATAACCATCCCAGTAATGTTCCTAACATGTAGGGCTGCAGTATAAGTAAAGGAACTAATTTAAAAGGGCCTATTTCCTATTTTTTTTTTAAAACTCAAGCCGTCCGCTCCCGAGCGGCCGGCCATCTTTGCTGAGATCGATATGTCCTGGACTAAGGTCTCAGAACTCGCTTATATGACAGTTTGGCAAAATTCTGATGTGGCAGATATGTTTTAAATACCCTCCCCCCGTGGACACATTAATTTCAAAGCCTAAAAGTGAATTTTAACAAAGTTATGGCACTTTGAAAATTCACTCGATTTTCAATGCAGCCGCTCCCGAACGGCTGCACTAAAAAGCAAAAAAATAAATAAATAAGCAGTTTCTGCAACTAATTTGTGTTGCAAACAGCTTCTTCTTTCATTCCCTTCATTTAAATTTCCTTAATTTTGCTTTTTTGATTGTTTTGACCGTGTTATTTGCACTTTTCTTCCAAAACAGCAGTGGTTGGCATATGAGAATGCAAGATGTCAGCCCCCATAGCTCTGTATTTCTTGGATTTTGCACTTTGCCAACCTTGATATCCTTATGGCGACATTTTGTGACTTTTTCAGACATGCCTTCGTAAACCGTGAATTATCTCGGAAAGTACTGGTCCGATTTACATGAAACAAAGACCGGCATGCACATGACATATGAGCGCAAGTTGCCGAAAAGGTCCCATGTAAATCGGGCCAGTACTCGCGGAGGTACAGGTGGGGGAAAAGTGCAAAATCCCCATAGGAAATGCATGGTTTTTTTTTGGGGGGGACCCCCTGTTTGACAGGGAATACTGCAAAATCGGCTGGACGGATCTTTTTCGGCCCAATTGAAGGGCACTCCACACGCGCTTTCCCCACGTTTTGACACCTATCCCGTGTTAATCCGTCACACGCTGCGGGCTGTAGCTCTTCCCAACCGAAGTGCTATTTTGCCCTTTTTTGCATGGGAAATCCCATAGACACTTTCAAAAATGAGTGCACAAACGCGATTTTACGTTTCGCTGCGTAACTCCGCAACCGTGGCACGGATTTGCACGAAACGAAGATGGCAATGTGCGGGCTTGGCGGGGGACTTGCCTTACCAAGTTTCGTATTGATACTCAAAAGATTCATGGACTTAGGGGTGAAAGTGTGTCGGGCCAGTGCCTATGGGTGATGGTTTTATCCTTATATACTGTGGCTACCGCCACAGTATAATTCTTAGCCGGCGGTCGCCGGCTAAGAGTTAAGGTAAAATGTGTTTTCCATAGGAAATCCACAACATTCTATTGCCTATAACTTTTGAACCCCTTGACGGTTTTGCACCAAATTTTCACCAACAAATGGACAGGTAATTTGTGTACTTTTGGCCAAGTTTCATGCCATTCCGTTCAGCGGTTTTTGAGCTATTCTTAAAAGAATAACAGATGCTTTTACATGGGGCTTGCCATAGGGATAAATACCCAATTTGTGCTCTCAGCTACAGCTCGCAGCGCTGCACGGATTTACTTCATCTTGGTCTCAAAAGTCAGGTATAGATCTCGAAGAGGTCCTTTTGTATGTGTGGTGAGATGTGCCATTTTATATTTTAAATTATTAAGCAAAATGTGAGGGCCATGCTCAAAAGACCCTATTAGCATAAACTTATGATAGGCCAATCAGAGGCCAGCATTCAGTTCTGAAATCCGACATCTTGTTTTTCTCCCATGCGGACCCTCGGTACATATGCCTTGGGTCTGCAGTGTGCGCTGGCAAAAAATGCCATAACTCCACTTCTAGAGCAGCAAATTGAAAACCGATTGAAGTGGTAGTGAGGGGGGATCCAGGCGACCTTGCCACATGAATTTGGGGCGCGGCCGAGGTGTTTTTATAGAGATATACACCTCGGTCTGGCCCCGTTAAAAGTATACGGACGAACGTCCAGAGGGGCATGTCCCGCGGCACGAGATTGAGCATGCGCCCCTCGGGAGTTCCCGAGGGGTGGGGCCAACTGTCGTTCTAGTGCGCGTGGTGTCGTCTCGCGTGGCACGCGCTGTGGCATGAATCTGCGCATGCGTCCCACGGGAGTTCCACAGAATAGACTTCTCTGGAAGCATGCTATTACCTCAGCTTGTCTGTATAGTGATGGTTAGCCTCTTGGTTTGGGGACTGCAAGTACCCAAGTCCAAGACCCGTATACTTTCAGGTGCTTGGTAAGGTCAATAGGCATTATTTGTCACTAACAGACAAGCTTTTTTGCAGTATTTTTATAGTTTGTAATTTTTTTAAAATATACTTTTTGCATGTCGCGGTGCGTTTGCCTGTGGTCATATACGTGTTTTCAATAATTTTTATATCTCTTAGTCTGGCAGCCTGGGTACTTACAGTGCACATATTCCGCCCGCTCCTTGTTGACTTTTCCCAGCACCTGAAAAAATGGCCACACAGGTGAGACCTTGCTTCCTCTGAAGGCTTCCGTTTAGGAGGCTTTCTGGTCCTATCTTTCCAAGCATTTTTGGGGATGTTCAATTCTCTTGGCAGGCAGTGAGGGTGTTGAGGCTCCTCACCACTAGCTGATGCGCCATTCGCCATCTCCAAGACAGACAATAATTAGAGTGGCATTAGAATAAGCTGGGTGATAGAAAATGACCTGGGTGGGGTCATTTATACCTTTCGGTTCCGAGGTCACATGCTTGATGTATGTACCGCAGTCCCGTTCTCAGACTTGCGTAAAACGAACCAATTAGCATTTGTGCCAATTTTTTGACAAATGAAAACTAGGCGAGATGCCAAGATCTGTTCAGCAGTACTTAAGCGTGCTTTTATTGTTAACTAATCAAATGTGATTAAGAATGTTGCCGTGCGTGCAGGGATACCA
>JAWWME010000144.1:0-10105 GCA_035047425.1 Eurycea quadridigitata
GAGGCCACCACGTAAGAAGAGAGGGAGGGCTGAGCGTCCAAACACCACGAGGAGAGTAAGTCCTGTGTTTTGAACCTAGTGTCCGCCTTTCTGCTAACCGCAGGCACTGAGTGGGGGGGCGTGGCTAGCCGTTGAACATGGCGGCAGCGTAGCTCGGAGCTCCGCACCGCTTCATCCTGCAAAATCCTTTTACCGACCCTGCCTGGAGCCTCATACTGCCCAATTAGGAGGGTACGTGCGGCGGAGGGTCTTGCCGACTCGCCGAGCCTGAAACTGGCGGATTCCGACCTGGTTTGAGTGAGAACCCATTGAGGCCTACGCACGCGGCTGCACTCTGAGACCGCGACCTCGCGTGGACGCTGAGGCCGCACGCAAGGTTACGCTGCCCGGACACACCACGAAGAAGGTGCCGGCCTGAGCCGTGCTTACCTCCGAGGTACCTGCTGGGACACTGCTGTGGACTACATGCTTCGCTGATCACCCGTTCATTTTGCCGAGCATTTTGTGGACCTGATTGCCGTGCTCCCCAGGCACGCTCTCTGGGACACCTCCTACACGCCGAACTGCGGGCTCATTCACCATAATCTACAGTTCCGGGCTGGCAAAATGGTTAAACAGGACAAGCAGAAGAAGATGGATGCGTACACCAGTACCCCGGCAAAGTCAACGGACAGATCCGCTAGACCATCGTCGTCACAAGAAAACATGCCGGAGGCTCAGGGGGTGACACCGGACGTGCTGGCGGCCGCCTTATCGGGCATCCAGACCGCCCTGACCACCCTAAATGGCAAAATGGACGATGTTATAAACCAAACAACGGGTTTGCAGACTGCAATGGACAGCCAAAAAACCGTCACGAATGACCTCTCAGATAGAGTCGTCAATTTGGAAGCAGCGGTTGAAACCCTCACGAAACGCTCACAAGCAGCTGAGCTTGAACTAGAAGCTCTGCGGTACAAATGTGATGATCTGGAGAACAGATCCCGCAGGAACAATATTCGGATTACAGGTATTTCGGAATCGACTAAATTCACGGACTGTAACCTGTTCATTGAGAAGTTACTGAGGGATGTACTTCCTGACACCGAATTTACCTCCACGTTCATGGTAGAACGGTCACATCGACTAGCTGGCCCAAAATCCAGGCCTGGTCAGGCACCTAGACCACTCTTGGCACGACTCCTAAATTACAGAGACCGTGACCTTGTGCTCCGGCGAGCCCGAGAACTGGGTCCCCTGAGATATAAAGGAGATAATATCTCCATATACCCAGACTTTTCTACCATGGTACAGAACGCCAGGAAAGACTTTCAATCTGTGAAGGAGGTTCTACGGCAAGAATCAATTGCGTACTCCATGCTCTTTCCCGCCACACTGCGTATTCAATGGCAGAACAAGGCGCACTTCTTCTCAACCCCGGAGCAAGTTGTAGACTTTTTGCACGCTAAAGCCCCGGACATTGACTGGGACAAACTTCCTTCATCAGAGGGGGCTGAGGGCTCACAACGCTCTCAAAACTGGGAACGTCGGAAACCGAGAGCAAGATTCCGCAGACACCGTGAGCGTAGGAACAACCAAGACACGGAGAACCCTTCTAATGCCACCGAACCTCCTGAAGGATTTTTCTCAGAAACTGAACTTTCGGTCAAGGATCTGAAATGAAAAAGTACGAATGATCCCATGGCTGGCTCTAGAGATGGTTTGGCGATGAGGCGGGACGTTGGGTCCTCACGTAAGATCTGACTTTGTGTTTGAACTTTTAATAATGCTCCAGGCGGGGGGTGAGTCTGCCAAGTCAGACACGCAAGTACTCCACCACAGACTGTCGGTGCTGCCCCCCCGCAAGCCGATTAGGTAGCATGTGTGATTGTTTTGAAATTTGTATGAGTGTGGGAACTTCACTAGCTAAGTTGGGTAGCATAGTGTGGGTGGGGGTTGGGAGTTGGTATGTTTTGTTATCTTTATTGTTTGATTGGCCGAGGCTGAGATGGAGATGGACTCTGAGTGCCGCTTCCTTTCGTTTAAGATGGTGCGACATAACTGTTATTGATAATGGTTAATGAGGATGTAATTACGTTTCTGACGTGGAACGTACGAGGTCTGAATTGCCCTAAAAAATTTCGGAAAATATTGCAATTCGCGGACCTTAAGGGCATAGGGGTGCTGATGTTACAGGAAACGCACTTGTTAGAGGTGACGGCACTTAAGCTGCCCAAGAGATGGAGGCATGTTGTGCTCCACGCTGGCTATTCCACGCACGCACGGGGTGTCATGCTCCTAGTGAAATCTGGTGTCCCATTTATTGTGCATGAAACTGTAACGGACCGAGAAGGTAGATTTGTGCTGTGTGCGGGAGAGATTCATGGAGAGAAAGTACTGCTGGTGTCGCTGTATGGTCCTAATACGGACTCACCAGAATTTTTTGTAACGCTGTTAGCCACGTGTGCTAGATTCCTAGATTATAACTGGATGTTAGCTGGCGACTACAACCTGGTTTTAGATGTAGTACAGGATAGATCCGTCTCTAATAACAGAGGCCTTACAGCAGCGGCCCGAAAATGTACAGAGCTTATGCAGGTATATGACCTTAGGGATTTATGGCCCAGTATTAATGAAAGTACCCCTGGCTACACACACTATACTGCCGCCTCGAACTTACACACAACTCTGGACAGAGTTTTGGTGTCTGCGCCACTTCTGGAACACACAAAATCCATTGAAATACTGACCCGCACATGGTCGGATCACTCACCGCTATTGTGGACAGTGCAATTCCCTACACCGTACCCACCATTGCACAGATGGAGGTTCAAACCTGATTCCCTTAGAGACCCCGAATTTAATACCACGATTGGTGATGCCTTAGATGAATACATCCAGATCAACACAGGCTCGGTTGAATCTGTGGGTATATTTTGGGAGGCTCTCAAATGTACGCTTAGAGGCATTTGCTTCGCGACTGAGGGTCGGATTCTGAAAACATTAAGATCAGATGCCAAGAGAGCCGAAGGCCTGTTGTATACAGCGACCACTCATTACGAGTCCCACCCTGACCCACAGAGCCAGCTGTTGCTGCATGCTGCGCTCACGGACCTGGAGGATGCCCTGGCCAGAATAGCTCTGTACAAATACAAGAATTATAAGACCAGAATCATAGGTGAGGGCGATAGGCCCGGCAAGGCGCTAAAGTGGGCGGTACAGCAGGACTCGACACAACACGTACTGAGTTGCGTCAGAACCACTGACGGGGATATTACTCATGATACTAAAGATATCAATGATGTGTTCTTCGAATACTATCGTGAGCTCTATAGCTCTTCATGCTCCCCAGTAGATGGTGAAATTGATGACTACTTGGCAGATATCAGGCTGGCATGGATGTCCGACGTGGAAAGCGATATGCTTGAAGGACCCATTACAACTGAGGAAGTCAAGAGAGCCCTCACCAGCATGCATAAAGGTAAAGCACCTGGCCCGGATGGGTTCACGTGCGAATTTTACACAGAATATATTGACAAACTTGGCCCCATATTGGCAGATGTTTTTAATGAATCGTATGAATCCAGACGCCTTCCCCCTAGCCTACGCGAGGCAGTAATAATATTGTTGCTTAAACCTGATAGGGACGCTACTGACAAAAGCTCCTACAGACCATTGTCCCTACTGAATACTGATTACAAGATTCTTGCCAAAATACTGGCCACTAGACTAAGAGACCACGTCCCATTCTTGGTAGAACTGGAACAAGCTGGATTTGTGCCAGAGAGAGCGACATCACAAAATCTTAGACTACTGCATAATGTCCTGAATAATGTTAGACCAGATACCCCATCCGCGATCTTAACAGTTGATATAGAAAAAGCATTTGACACCTTAGAATGGTCTTTTATGTTAACCACCATGTATAGAATGGGTTTTGGCCAGTCTTACATGAAGTGGATAGAGCTCCTATACAACGCGCCCACTGCCAAAATTATCACTAACAAAATAATATCTGACCAATTTGCAATCACTAGAGGCACGAGGCAGGGCTGTCCTCTTTCGCCCCTTTTGTTCGCCCTTGCGATGGAAGTCATTGCTTGCAAGCTCAGACAAAAGCACCAAGCCAGTGCCCTGTCCATGTGGGGTCAAGCAGTGTCAGTTTCGTTGTATGCGGACGATCTTATCATGTATATCCGCGACCCTGCGCAGCATTTACAACCCATAATGCAGGAGTTTAGCAGTTTTGGCAGCCTGTCAGGGCTTAAGGTTAACACGAATAAATCCCTGCTCTACCCTCTAAATGAAATTTCGGTCCCAGAATGCACTCTCTTGGGGCTCCGTGTCCCCATTGATGGATTTAAATATCTGGGGATATGGATCACCACGAACACTACACAAGCATTCGCACAAAATTATGGAACGTTATTGACAGAAATTTCGAGGCTTGCCACTAGATGGCGCACTCTTCCCATCACGTTTGCAGGACGTATCTCACTTATCAAAATGACCCTATTGCCCAAAGCTCTGTATTGTTTTGTAAATGCTCCCCTATTTGTGCCACTTTCATTCTTCCAGAAAATCAATGCAATTCTTAATGAACTGATTTGGAAGGGCGGCCCTGTTAGGATTGCTTTGTCCAAACTGCAGAAGCCTTACGAAGAAGGTGGATTGGGAGTTCCCGACTTCTACCGATACTACCTTGCGTCACAACTCCAATTCACCAAATATTGGTTCTTACCTCAAGACATGTCACAACACCAGCGTAGTGAAGCGTCCATGATGGACGCAGTCGATGTCCGATCTTTAATTATCGAAGGTAAAGCACATAGATCCCGTATAAGTAGTGCACTGGAGGCCACCGAGTTAGCCATATTCCGCACGAGAACTTTAATGGGCAAACCACATTTAGTCAGCAATAGCACATCACTATTTGGTATCAGGAACCTAGAACTCACGCAAGAAATAGGCTTTAGACGGATAATGCAGGGTGCAGGCTTTGAGACATTCAGTGATATATTCCCCAATAACATATTTATAACCATGCCTGACTTCTTGACCAGAACTGGCAGAACATTGTTGTATACCCTATATTATTATAGACTTAAGGAAACGTTAAGGAAGTGGCTACCTACATTTCCCACGCTCCCAGTGGAACCACCACTCCTTACATATATTATGACCCCAGATATTGGTTCCCATTGGCTTTCGCATATGGTTCAGCATTTAGCTAAATACACCTTATCTGAACCAGACCCAACCCAAGAGAAATGGAGCACTATGACTGGGGTGAACCTAACTGAAGGGGAATGGGAACTAGGGCTTAAAGCGGTAGCGCAAAAGGGATTATCATTTAGAGCGAAGGCCATCCAGTGCAAAATTATACACCAAATGCATTATTCCCCCCTTAAGCTAGCCAAGATTTTTCCTGACAGGTCTTCTGCCTGCCCGCGTTGCGGTGAAACACAGGCGGACTGGATACACATGTGGTGGAAATGCCCTCCCATTTTGGGGCTATGGGAACACGTATGCACTGTGATTAATAAGATTGTAAACTCCACTTTACCTGTATGTCCGAAGGTGTGGCTGCTGTTGTTGAACATCGATTTGTTGGATGACCAAAAACGTTTAGTATGTGCTGCCTCCTATGTGATGAAAGCTACAATTTTGCAAAATTGGATGTCTAGATCGCTTCCCAGCTCTGGCAAATGGTGGTCTAGCATGCTTCAACTAGCGGTTGAAGAACGTAAATATGCTGATTTTTTACCCAGGCAATCCAGACCTAAAGATCACTGGCGATTCCTTGTGAACTATGTCCATGCTGCGGATAATCAAGAAACCTCGGAGGAGGGTTGAAGTATGAGGAGTCCATTGTGTTAGCAGTCAGTTGCCAAATTGAGTTATAGTTTTGATTTATTGTTGTATTGTTGAAAAAGGAAAAAGAGTGGTGTTACACTGGCCAACACAGACACACAGTATTACTAATGATGATTGTCAATACCTAATTTTGTTATATGATCCCATTTTATATAAGCATGGTACATGTTTCTATGTATGACATGACATTTATTTTCCTTGATGCTTGCTCTGTGTAATTGTGAACCACTGTCAATAAAAAACACTTTTAAAAAAATACGAGGAAAACATTGAAACCACAATGTTCTCAAACCCAACAATTGTTTCTGTCCTTCAAGCATCTAAGCAGATGAGGCAACCAATGCCAGGACTTTCTTCAGGGGCACGCAAAGCACCAAATTCTGTCATTACTTAGCGACAGGTTAAATTTGGGGCGTCCCCACATTCGGGTGACAGGGCCAAAAAGGAGGAAAAGGATTCCACTCCAAACGGGCACTCAACAACACGCTGATTTGCCGTACTGCTCACGCACCATGGGATCTAAACAAAAAATAACAAAACTACTTAGACCTGCTCGTATGCTTAAAAACATGTTCACAAGACAAAGCCTCACAGGGGGGACAACCACTAACAAGGAATTTACCACGGGCGGGGTGTAACAGGGCTCCAAGCCGGAGAATAGGCGTCTTCTCAAGCCACGATTTCTACAAGGAACGAAGGGCAAGGTTAACAAAGTGCCCAAATAGCCTACGTGCGGGAAAAACAGATTCATAATAGACACAAACCTTGCACCTACCAGAAGAAAAGACGAACGAGGAACTTAAACAAACGCCAAAAAGTCGGGACAGGTTACTGCAGCATCGGCGGCCCAGACAGGTGCCGCGCGGGTACGAGCTCAGCTTCTGTCAATACAAAAGAGGGAGGGAGAGAACACGTAAGGAGGAGGAGCGCTCACAGGGCAGCCAGGCGGCGAAAGGCAATCGAGGCGGGGCTCACCTGTACGAAGGTAAGCAGGCAATCGTCCTGGCTGTCAGCCCGGTCAAGACGAGCGCGAGCGCAGCTCAGGAATTTAAGGAGCGTCAACAAACATAGAAGAAGGACTACGTAAAGGGCTCCATGTTAGGAGGGTTAACGCAAGCCCTGAAACCAATTGGTAACGTCATTAAGACCATGTATGTGTGTCTTAAGTTTCATGATCCAGAATAATTCGCGAATATTTAAGAACTTTCTTATGGCCTTAGAATTTGTTTCTGCACACTGCTCAAGGACAGTCCATTGTAACTCCCAATACTTATGATTTTGCTGAGAATAATGGCGAACCAGGGCAGCTCCATCAACTGAGTTCCGAATGTTCCCCTTGTGCTGACCAATTCTTGTTCGTACCTCTTGTGTTGCTGGCCGACATACCTTAAATTGCACGGGCACCACAATAAGTAGATGAGGTTGCTAGATTTGCACGTGGTGCGGGCTTTCTGAGGCCACTTTTCATTGTTGCCTAAGTCAACAAATTTAGATCTGGTAGTCAAGGGGCACACTATGCAATCAAAACAAGGCGAGTGGCCACCTGCCGGAGTGATGTTGGTAAGGTCACTTTTAGCAATATCGTTGAACATTAAACGCTCTTTAAAATTTTTCGAACGTTTAAAAGCGAACAAAGGTTTATTGACACCTATACAGGTAGTCGATAGTAAAGGCCAGTGTTTATAAATGATTTTTTTCACTTGGTTGGACACAGAGTCAAAAGTCAGCACGCAAGTCATTCGATCACTCAATGAGGATGCTGTCCTATCCTTTTCAACCAATAACATTGCACGATCGGAATTGGATGCCCGTTTCTGGCACTCCAAAATTACACGAGCAGGATACTGCTTTTCTTTTAACTTTTCTGTTAAGTGTTGGGCATGTATTTTGAAATCGGATTTTGTGGAACAAACCCGGCGTATGCGGAGAAATTGCGAGTAAGGTAGGTTTTCTCGTAAGTGGCGTGGATGCCAAGACTTGAAGTCAAGCAAGCTGTTACAATCGGTGGGTTTGGTGAATAATGATGTTTTGATCGTTCCTGAAGATGAGTCAATGGTTAAATCAAGAAAGTGTAAAGTGTGTTCTTGGACCTCATGAGTGAACTGCAAATGAGGGTCTTTTGTGTTGCACCTGGTTACAAAAGCCTTGGCGCTTTCACAAGAACCGTGCCAAAAAATGAGTATGTCATCGACATATCTGCCATAAAACGCTAAATTTTCATAATATGGGTTTTGCGAATCTGAGTAGATCCAATGCTCTTCCCAATCATCAACGTACAAATTAGCCAAAGATGGAGCACAAGGACAACCCATGGCCGTGCCGCCTATTTGGCCATAGAACTGAGTATCAACACGAAAATAATTCTGCGTGAGGGCGAGTTCCACACACCAAAGGATAAATGACAAGGGAACGTCATCATTGGCATAGGCCACCTCTAGTCTCTGTTTGATGACTTCCAATGTTCTTTCCTGCGGAATAGACGTATATAATGCCTCAATATCCATGGATAATAAGAGGTCAGACCCCGGAATGAAATTTTTACCTTCAATCTTATTGATTACGTCAGTGGAATTTTTGATGTATGAACGCATCGACGGAATGAGTTTTTGTAGAAAAAATTCGGCATATTTGGCTAATGGTTCTAGGACGGATGAAATTCCCGACACAATCGGACGCCCCGGTGGTTGTCCAGCGATTAATGGATTTTCGGAATACAATAAAAGATGGATACGCGAGGATTGGATGGCCTCAAAAACGCACTTTCTTGTTTGGAGATCACGCCCAAAGATTCCATTAAAATCACTTTAGACTCAATCAAATCCTGCAGACCCTTGGTGGGGTCTGAGGTCAACTTCACGTAATGAACGGGATTATTCAACAACCTATGACATTCTGCAATATAGTCATATTTATTAAGCATGACCGTAGCACCACCCTTGTCAGCTTGACACAGTACCACTTCAGTGTTGTTTCGTAAAGATTTTATAGCTTCGCGTTGAGAACGATTAATGTTAAAAAATGGAATCGGCATCGAATGCTGAAAAACTTCTAAATCAGAAATGACTTGTTTTTCAAAAGTTAAAACTTCATGGGGTACCTGGCCCTGAGAGGGTGTGAAACTCGACGGGCCCTTCAGCCCGGTGATATTAACCACCTCACTAACTTTATCATTAAAGAAAGTCCTCAAACGTATTTTGCGAAAAAAAGCCTGAAGTTCCTGTCTGCATCTGAACGCATCATATTGGGTAGTTTCAACAAATCCGAGTCCTAAATCAAGTACTTCTTTTTCAACCTCAGAAGGGGAATAAGAAGACAAATTCACTAGTACCCCTGACCGCTTCGTGTTTGTTTTTGTGCTCCCCGCGGCTGGTTCGGTGGACGTCTGCCGCGCCTTCGGCCTCTTCCTAAAAAAGGAGGCCTGCCTTGGAACCTTCCCCATGCCGGAGGAAAAAACTGTTGTCCGGGGAGCGGAAATTGATAGTTCTGCCATTGGTCACTGTTTGCGTTACTGTCACCACTGGAAGTACTATAAGAGTCGTCACGAAACCGTACCTGGCGGTTTTGGCTAGATTGTTGGCCAAAGTTTGTACGATTTTTAAAATAATCGACTTGGGTATATGGGTAAACTTTCTCGTGGACGAAATTAGCAGTGTCCTTTTTTAGTTTAGATATTTTTTCACTCAACACCAAGGATTTGAAATCCTTGATGGATTTTTGGATTTCGTCCAAACGTTTTTTGTATAGCGTAAGGTCAAATTTCTCTTTCAAAAGACTTTCTAATGTGGACAATTCTTCCGCTATCACAATTGCTGTGTTGCGTGCTGTATCAATTATAAGGCACAACCACTCTCTGCCACACTTAATGGCAATGGCTGACCAATTTTTCATAAATTCAAGATTATTCAAGAACAATTTGGGGTGATTACGAACGATTAATCCTTGGGGTAGAGACTTAGCACGTAGGTACTCGACCATAAGAGAGCCGTGTAATTCGTTTCGTACTGACCTTTTTAAAGTGTTGGAATATACATCCCAGTCACTAGCTTGCTCAACTGCTGCTCTCGGAAAGCTTTCTCCAAACAGAGAATCTTCCGCTAATAATTTCTCAATAAATTCCTCAGAATATTTTGCGATATTGTCCTCTGCCATCAGTCCAACAAAAAACACCAAACGGGTGAAAACCGGGTCCAATTATGTAAAGAAAGTCATATTGAAACATTGGCCCCTTTTAAAAACGGCACGTGTGGGG
>JAWWME010000145.1:0-10104 GCA_035047425.1 Eurycea quadridigitata
GTAAATCACAACCTTCACACGACTCGCCGAGGGGCCCCTCAACAAACTATCCGTTTTACACCTGAGAAATTCAAAAACGCACCTATTATGGACTGTTGACTGTATAGTCAAGGCTTTAGGAAAAAGGTCACTAAAACCTGTCGAGTCATTAAGCAACTTCTCAATATACTCCTCGGTGTATTTGAAAGGCACTTCTTCTGCCATTGAAGTTCAACAAAATTAAACAAGATACAAAAAAGCTTTCTCATTCATACTAATATGACCAAACTGCGGATGCCCCTACCTTTGATTTCCCAGTATATACAATAATCAATACTGTATATTTAATTCAAAAAACTCCTAGGACCCAAAGGGGTCATGAACTCAATGTCCCACAAATAAGGAGAACCCACCAACAAAGAGATCCCTGGGGAGGGGTGAACATCACATATACACAAAGGCTCTTTGGAAATAGAAACTGCTGAATAGAGTCAGTTCACAATATGACACTATTACTCCATAAGTGACTAAAAAATGTTTTTATTTTATTTGAAATAATTCTATCTCGAAATTTTTTCTTTTCTTTTTTCACCACAATTCATCAATTGTTCACAATACATCAAGTGCAATAAATATGAATTTCATGATGTGAATACATAATTCAAAAATTCACAGAACTACCCCAAAGCAACAGGAACCCAACATGTTTCGGCAAAACCACGTCCAACACACATAGGACGACTGGTCGGAACAATAGATCCACAGCCTTCTTCAGGGGAATCTAAGGCGTTTTCTTCAGGTTCTGTAGAACGAAAACCTATTAATTTAAGATACAAAAGATGCATACATCAGCACATGTGAGTTGACTCAGACCAGCAGTTTTCAGAAGGATTTACAATTTTTTACCAATTCTCAGATACAGCAAATTAAATTTATCTGTATACACAGGGGCTCTGGACAATTCCAAAAACAGTCCCCTCCCAACCCAATAGGGAAACAACACCGCTAAAAAATAGCAGGTGGAACTGGTGAATCAGAGACTAGGATCTCAACGCACCATGGTCATATTACTTACATTACTTAAAGGACACAGAAATGAATTCGTCTCACATTTAATCTTCCTTTAGAAAGGACATCTTCACACTGACCTATAATTAAAATAAAAACCGGGTTCAGGGAAAACAAATACGCGTATAAATAGCCTAAGAAATCTTGATCATCACAGAAAGAGAGTGCCAAGCATGAGAAGGGAAAGAAAAAACAAAAAGTTACCACTAACTATACACGATCCAGTCCAGCACTTCTATTAACTCATCAACATCGTAACCCATACATGAGGATGCCAGGGGCGGGGGGGGAACACCTACCCCATAATCTGGAAGTTGAGAGTCACAAACAGACGCTATTAAGATCCTACGGTATCCGCCAAGTAATTATCTGCAACACCTAGATTAGGATACATGCACAAAAATGACAAGGTCAACCTAGAACTATAAACCTAAGTACCACCGTAATTATAACAAAAGCGGTCTAGATACTCACCACTCTGTTCAGAACAGCGTCACACCAAATCCGCACCAGACTAATACCCCGTTATTGAGCCGCATCAAGGGCAAGACTGTCTTCACATGAACATCCAATCCAATCGGCAACAAAGTGCAAAACACTGCCACGAGTCTGCTTACAAAAAATATAAACACATGGCCAAATGCCATTACTTAACTGTCCTAACTACCATGCAACACCGCATCAATGCTAACGTCTCCTTACCTCAAGTAGAATGGAAAACGAATCCGTACAGGTCAGACAAACGCCAATGCAAGGGCACAGTGGAGGAACCGGCAGGCTAGAAAGCGGAAGATATATACGCTGCCTGTACCAATTACATCGGAGCGTGAACCGAACAGGGGAGTGAAAATGGAAGTAGGACTAAAAACTACGGCACCAAGTCACACGAACAAATCCGCCAAGTTCAACGAGTGGAAAGCCCAGCACATAACACTCAATTGTGTATAGCAAAATTACGGCACCACCAAGTATAGAGATACAAATCTTACTTATGACGATACACAATAAAACAAAATCAACTACGTATGACTCAATCAATAATAACAACAAATAATAAATGATAATAAATAAAAAACTCCAAATGACACACATTGAAGGGCCCCGCACTAGTACATTACTATCTCACCTGAGTTCATCAATTATTACAAGAGAAGGACCAAATCCAACAAGCATTAGTAATGCCAACAGTTTGACGAAGGGGGCGGGCGGGGGGGTATTCTCAGATCAGCACTGTGGCCACACACTGGAAAAGTCAACTTGGGGCGGAGTCTACAGTACGTGCCCGTTCGGGATTCTGTAGCTAGCAAGTTTCTGATGCCCTGCTGCGCAGGCGCTGCTACCGTTAAACTAAAAACAGAATTAAACAGTATAATTTTACGTGCCTCAAATGTGCATTTGGTAAACCATGTGCTGTAGCACGCCGACTGCCATCATCTTATGCAAATTATCAGTCATCTTGTTGCCGAATTGGCGCATGTCATTAATGGCGGCGACGCCATTCCTTACCTGCAGGCTCTTTTGCCGCCGTGGATGACCTGTCCAGATGTTGCAACAAGACGACTACTAATTTGCATAGGAAGATGGCAGTCACCAGTCGGTGAAGGGGCTGCCGAACATGTACTTCAGACCTAGGAGAAAGGCTAAGTTTGTAATGTTTTTTTAGTATTTTTACTGCAAGCATTTTGCTAAAAATGTCTTTGCTTCTGACACCCCTTCTTTAAAATGCACATGGCGGAGGGGTTGACCAGCCTTTAGAGTGGGGGTGCTGGCAGGTGACATCAATGAACGAGCTCCAGAAGCTGCAATGGGTCTATTGGGAAGTCCGTTGGTGTCACGCCCAATGACGGGTCTGTTGGGAAGTCCGTTGGTGTCACGCCCAATGACGGGTCTGTTGGGAAGTCCGTCTCTGTCACGCCCAATGACGGGTCTGTTGGGAAGTCCGTTGGTGTCACGCCCAATGACGGGTCTGTTGGGAAGTCCGTTGGTGTCACGCCGAAAAAAACTCTAGGGTAGACTAGAGGAGGTCGAAAGGACGCTGGGAGGCACAGAAGGTTATCTGAGAATGGTGTACTGAAAAGGGAAAAGATCAGAGTGGCTGCAGATAGAGCTGGGCAAGCCTGAACATTTTCAGCCCAAGCCGAGCCAGGTGTGGGCTCAGCAAGTCTAAGCCCAATCACAAGGTGTGACATTGCATAAATGCAGTCCATTTATACATTGTATCGCAGCTATGTAGAGCACAACGGTATAAATGCAGATAGGTTATACATTGTCACTCAAGCCTGCAGCAAGCCGAGCATTCATTGTCTTTCTGCATATCTGTAAGAGCCCAGCTGGGGCTCTTACAGATTAACTGTTGGTGAGCCCAAGCCAAGCCCAAGGTTGGGCCTGAGCTCACCAAGGCTCTCCCAGCTCTAAGGGAAGGAACTCCAGGGAGGAGGTGCAAGGCAGGGTGGGAGGCAGGCAAAACAGCTTCAAGCACATGGGACCAAATGCAGTGAGGGCTTGTCTGCTAAGCAGGTGTGCCCATATCGCCCTGTGCTCAAATAAGGGGCGGGGTCAAGAATAACGGATTGACTGCTAGTTCAAGTACTAACTGAATAAAAGGGATACTCTGGTTTCATGCATCTTACAAGGATTCCCGTGCAGGAGTTGCTTTGCACGCAAATAACATGAAGTTTTACCGGTCTCGTGACCTTTTTTCGTATCTAGATTTTGCAGAGTTCATCCTCCTCCCCCGCTGCTCTGTTCTCGTGAAAAAACGCGATTCTGCAAGACATTGGATGGCTGGGGCAGCTAGTTTGGCAGCGGTTTGCTCTATGTTAATTACAGTTAGTAGCCAATTTAAGGTTGAGGTAAAGCATTTAATACAGAAATATTTATTTGTGATATGGTGTAGTTAAAATGTAAGTAGACACAGGTAATCATAGATGACTACAAGATAGTGAAAAAAATGAAAGTAGCTGTGACTTTATTTGTGAATATTGGTTTACTGTTAATTTTGGAGCAAGGCACAGTGTGCTGTAGAATTAATTGTTTAAATTTATTGTGTGCATAAGGTTTGTGGTTACATTGTGACAGCAGCAAACGCCAGAATTCCCAATTTATAGGAATTGCAATGTATGGATGCGGAGGTTGGAATGTAAACATACGTGCATTGGATTGTGAGCGCTGTTTAACCAGTGCTTCACTCAAACAACTTTCTAGAAAGTTAGTACAGTTTCAACATATTTTGAAAGAACAGATTGTAATGCAAGAAGATGGACATTCATATTTCGTCTTGCATGCTTTGAAAAAACGCATGTGGACAATGATGGCAAAATGTAAACAAATGTTTAACAATAGTTTTGGAATAGAACAATTGTTAGGACGTATGCCAGTGGAAACATCTACTCATGCACGCTGACAAATCAAGTATTGGTGCGGCAATGTATCGGACTGGTCTTATTTTTTGCAGGGCTGATACGGATTCTCAAAGTCATGCATAACGATTACTGCACAAATTAGGAGTAATTGTGCTATAAAACTTTCTCTTATAAGTAGGCCTTCACTCACTATGACTGCAGCCGGTAACGGTAAATACATATCCAGTGCAAACTATATGCCATTTTGTCAATTGGCAAATGCAAAATATGTTTTAGCACAAACTAGTGGCCTCGCATAAACCATAAACTATAAACTATAAAAATTGACTAACAGGCCCATATTAAGTGGAATACGCAACTGACGTGGCTACTAAACAATAGCCAGAACAGGAAATGGCAAACATAATGCTGTTCAGCACAGGTATAACAAGCATTAGTAATGCCAATACTTTTACGAGTTTGCCAACTGCTGGCCGTGTCTGCTGTTATTATTGATTTACATCAAACAACCATTTAGATAAATACAGTGAAAATGTTCAGCATAGGTTTTGTAATAGAGCAGTTTTTGACAGGACATGGAGCTGATAAATTGTGCTTACCCACACATCGCCATGGGTATGTCCAGGTATCCAAGAGACCCCTGGCTTCAGCCCAGGTTGGCAAGAATAAATTAAGCTCAATGCACTGCCGCCCCTCTCCCACATTTTGTTGCTCACATCTGCTTCCCATAAATGTTACAGCTATTCAGTGTGCAATTTCCATTGTTTTCATTTTAAACTTTTGGCAGTACACCCCACATCTAGCCCCCGTTTCTCGGCCTACCCTCCCCCCCCCCATTGTATTGCTCATCTTTGCTTGCCGTTCATGTTATATCAGGACAGAGTGCAGTGGTGCCAGAAACCCCATCTTGGACTACTGGATTGGATCAGGTTTGTCGGATTGCACACACAAAAATTCTTGGTACGGTACAGTTTTTCTCCTGTCAGTAGTACCTATACTTTGATGCGCGCTTGACTAGTAAAGGTTAAAAATAAAGACAGTGGAGTAAAGGTTTTAAAACACTGCGTACCGATTTTTTTCTCCACACTGTCCTGCAAATATTTGTCATTCAGACCATCACCTGACTTCAGGTCCGGTTCTAGGATTTGCGGGGCCCTGTGCGGAGGTCAGGTGGTGGGCCCCCCTAATTGCCATAAGCCATAAGGCCTTGAAGGCAGCTGCCTAGGGGTGCCTAGCCACTGGGGGACACCTCGCCCTAGGAGGGCTGCCTGCCACCTTGAATTTAAAATGCATTACAATGTTTTTGTAAATTGAAATGGTTTGAATATTTTTATGTAAATTATTGCCTGATACTCGATTTTGCATAAAAGCAAATGAGAAGAAAGTTTTCACTGATAATGGGGGTGCAGTGCGAGATGAGATTGCTCAGAATAATGCCAGGGGCATTTATTGACGCATAAAAATGTGAGGCTGAGGGTTAAGTGCCTGAAAGGAGCCAAAGGAGTGAATGCGGTTCTGCTTAACTGGTCCTATTTCTATTAATATCAGTTCCCATTTAGTCCTTTTCCAGCTATTCAGTAAAACAAATATATATATTTTGGCATGCAAGCACACATAGTGATTGAGCGCAGAGTTTGCATTGCTATACCCCTAAAAAAAGTTGCTGAATTACAAAACTTTAGTTTTCAATATTTTATTTTATATACATTTTGGATATGCACTTTTTCCCTATGCATAAAAACGGCTGTGCACACAAATAGCACAGTTGGGGTTTATGTGGGATTCTCGGGCGACAAATGGGCATTCAGTGCCGACCTCTAGAGCTAGGCAGGCTAGAGACAAATTCCTGGCTCAACTTGGTTCATGGTTTAGCTTGACTTAATGTTTGTGAAAATGTCTTTGTTGCCATATTTTCTGTTTTAATAATATATATATTTTTTTGGTTTTGCATCTCAAAATGGGTTTAAAATACATGTTGTCATCCACCCACAAAATATTGCATCGGCAAACCATAACCCTGGCTCGCCCACTTCTACCGCAATATTAACATGTGCAAAAATATTGAACAATAATAGACTGTTTTGATAGTAAACTTACCCATCAGGGATCAACAGTGGGCCTATATTTTACTTGTACCAGTATCAACCAACTTGCAGGAATAAAGTCATGTAAAATAACTTATAATTATGTGCCACGACTGCGCCCTTCAGGAAACAAAAGCAGGGGCAAAGCTGGAGACCGTGCACAGCGAGTTTATAGGTAAATGAGCAGAGCTACCACCCTGTCCATTAAGACTACATACAAAACACTATAAAAAATACAAAACATACTTTTGATGCCTACAGGTAACCGCTGTAGAGTACTCCTCTGAAAGTTAGGAAAATACTCCCAAATATTAAACTACTCCCAACCTGTAATTTAGTGTGGACATTGGAATGCACTATTCCAATGTGAAATTCCATTTAAAAGTCCTAGTCAACTTATTTAATAGTAAGTCTTTAGACGTCGGCCGCAATAAAGGGCTTAAAATAAATATCACATTAAAGCAACTGTTTATTTACTTTTGAATGTACTGGCTTTCAAAAAAGCAGTCGTGCAAAATGTGCTTATTGCTCAATAACCAGACAGAAGGCATGATGCTCTAAACATGAACTTCAAAGCTTGGCTACTGTATTGTTAAGCAACAGGGGTAATAAACACATTTGTGGAAAGTATTGTTAAGATAAGAAATATGATGGGGCTCTCAGAAGGGCAGCATTCCACACATCATTTGCACAGACATCTGTACTGAGGAATGCTGGGCTCAGAAAACACCATTTGATGACACGGTCCTTGTATTTGCATACCGTGTTCTGAACCCAATGGCCGAAAACAGCCACTTGCGCTTCGCGAGGTTGAGGCAGCTGTACACTGCTACAAGCAACGGGGCGAGGCGTGATCAGCAGAATAACACAGCTATAACTCTGCAAAGAAATTCATATCATAGGTAGAAAATTAATGCTTCTAATATTCCCTGCGAGGGCTGTATCGAAAGCTGCCAGCACAGGAACTCATTTTCCGACTGAAGCACTTGTGGAAGGATATTTTTACACTGAGCCAAAAAGAATTATAGTGCAGTTTCCTTTGATGTTAATGGCTTGAGAGATGGCCTAGTATCGTCAAGCACTGCTATACCAAATTCGTTTTGAGAGTTGGTACTACAGAAGTAGCCTACTGTGTAATCATTAACCCCTTAAGTGCGGGTGACGAGACAGTCTCGTCATGAAAACACTGTATCATGATCTATCCCTATGGGATTTAACATGGGTGTAATGCTTTTCAATACCCGCACTTAAGGGGTTAATTTGTTAGCATGCCAGTCGGACAAATCCCGGCTGTCAATTCCATGGTTTACTTCTAAAAAAGATTTGGTGTCAGCCTAGTCAGTATCCAGCACAAGCTCTGTAATAATCCTATACCAAACAAAAGATCTATGTGAAAACATCGTCGTCTAGGATGCCGCACGCCGTTTGTACTGCCTGAGAAAGCAACCTCCCCCGCTGCCAGAAAATCTTTTAAGAAAAACAATTTTTAGAAAAACAAAAGTACCATACTACTCAGCGTCTTCAGCACCTCTGCTCCACAAGTTTAAAAATAAACAAAAAAGCTTCAAGGCCATGTGGACTTAAGAGGGGAAAATGTGGTCTGTGTAAACGAGCATCAGTGTGAAAAAGTCGGTGTAACTAACATACCCACCTTGCCCCCCCCACCCCCCAACAAATGGAATTTTCAACCCTCATCCTTAGGAAATGCAACATAACATTTATGTCCAGCTTATAGTGGGATCAGGTTCTTTAGTGCCGTCATATTGTGCAAAAAAGGTAAAACAAATCATCCCCTATAAAAAAATTAAACAAATGTTTGCAGTAATAAAAATCACTCCAACAGAACAAAGATATCCAACTCCCAACCCATACCTTTGCACACAGGTGGGGTTTCCCAACAGAGATCAGAATAACTTCATCTTTTTTAGGATGGAATGAAGGATTATCTTCTGAAACGGTACATACTGAGACATAATAACTGTTTAGTCAGCGCTCGGCCTAAACAAACCTTTCAGCCGAAGGTTCCCCCCAAGCGTAGCTTCAACAGGTTCCCACAGTCACAACTGAAGGACATATTTGTGCAAAATGACTGAAGAAAAGGCCAAGGCAACCGGCCATAGTCCACCCTTCTTGTGGCAGGGTCAGGGGTCAGATCAGGAATCGAAAATCAATCGGGCACAGAAAAAAAAAGGGGGTGATGTCTCTGGGGAAAACAAATGCCCATAAAAGCAAAAATTAATGTTACCAAATGGCTGAGGGGGGAGGAAAGTAATCACACACAGACAAAAAAAGGAAAGGGTCAAGCATTAGTAATAACAATCCTTTTCTAGGGTAACACTTGGATTTTAAATGGTATATTTAAAACAGATAAGGGGTATCATAGCAAAGTGGGGTGCTGGGTTGGTTCACTGCACAGTTGGTACCCCACCTCAGAAATACACGTACTCTACGTGCACAGGAGAGCACACACACAAACATACCCGTACACCCACATAGCCACACATCCACCCCACGCACAGACAGTATCGGGGATGGCTACAAGCCCCATTTGGAGGATGGACTCAGGGGGACTATGTTCCCCCCACCATTTTAGAGGGGGACATGCTAATAAAAGAATTAGATACCAGGTGATTATGTCCCTATAAAGACTGCTGTGGACGGCCTTTCACCTAGGCTCTGTTTACATTAAAGCACAGGTACATACTCTTACGGAAGTCACTGAGCAGTTTATGGACAAAACTTCTTCGCCTTTCGATGCCAAATCTGGCGATGGTAATGGGCCATGGGGATGGAGTTTTACTCTCTTTATCCAAAAACTTATAAGCAGTACTAAGGGCCTTAACTTTAGTACTGTTTATAAGTTATGTGGCCATTTGCCTTGCTGCCGCCTACAACACCATGCCCAGGTCTACAGCCTGCGGCAAATGGCTCGGAGACCGGCAGCAAGCAAACACCTGTGCCAAGGGCCAGCTTCCTTTGAAGTCGCTGGTCTCTCAGGCCCCCACCAAGCCTCAGTCCATGGGTAAGGGGGGTGACCACCGCTGCTAATCTTTACACTTAATGGGCTTCTCTGGAGCCCCTGCATCAGAGGATTGGGCCGCGGCCGCAGTAGCTGAGGCGCCATAACGGCAGCCAGCGGACTCAGCTATCCTCTGTGCGCGCTGATCTCCACCCTCCACCCACCCCACATCATTGGCACCTCCAGCCAGGTCGTCTTGTGTGAAGCTGTCGCCTCATCACGCAAGCTGTCAGCTACAGCGCCCCACTTTAAGAGCAGCTGTTTTGTCTTCACAGCCCCTCCTGCCTCCTGCCGCCCCCCGCCCCGCCTCCCCCCCACATCATGTACTGTGCTCGCTTCAGGAAAATAAACCGCACGTCCGTGCTTTAAAATCACACAGGGCTTGCACACCGATAGCTGTTACACGCGCCCACTGCCATCCTGCTCCGCTCCCCTCCCCTCCCGTTCCTGCGGCCGCCTCGCGCTACAATTTACGCATTAGTACGGCGGCCGCCATCTTTGGTTGGGATACTGCATGTAGCAATGCAGTATCCCATCTAAAGATGGCGGCCGCCGTGCGAACGGTGGGCGGAGCCGGCTGGGGGAACGTGCT
>JAWWME010000146.1:0-10050 GCA_035047425.1 Eurycea quadridigitata
GTTGCAACACACCTCGGAAGAATTGAAGGGAACCCCACCAGCCTACCTAAAACGGCAAATCCAGGTCGCTCTGAAGCGGATGCTCAATAATGGCCTCTAGTTCCTGAAAAACAGTGTCCCAATACAATGCAATACATGGACAGGTCCACACCAAATGTAAGAACGTGACCTCTGGAGCTGCACACCTTGGACTGGAAGGATCACCATCCAGGGTAAACCTTGCTATCTTAGCAGGGGTCATACTGGATGAAGTGGTGTTCGGATGAAATCCCCACTTCCTTGGTGTGAAGGCATGCTTTGCACCAGTTTTCCTCAGACAATTCCCTGCCCAAGCCCCTTTCCCACACGGTCTTGGCCTTAATGGTTTCCAGAAAATGCAATACAACCTTACTACTGCATTCATGCTTTATGCTGCAAACAATAGAGTACATTAAAAAATAATGAGACATTTGCACTGGGGTAGGGGTATTGAACAAGTTTGCATTTCAATTTGCAGCCTGTCTCTTTAAGCGCGATTGACCAAGGGGATTCTGACATCTGAACCATAAAGATGAAATATGTCAATCAAAAGTCTGCATAACAAAACTATGCATCAAAACTACGGAAAACATATGGATTAACATAACATTGAGCTAATCCATATGTTAGGAGTATTATTAGCTAGATACCATAAGTTATACCTTCCTCTGCCTCCAAGGGAGTCATTGTACTGATAATGGTATGTTAGCTGAGCATTTGTATTGTACGCCTAGACCACAGTTGTAGTATTGTTGGGCCATGATCCAGGGAGGGCTTTCCGCAGCCCGATTTCGTGAGATGGTTTCACCTTTTTCCAGCGTTTGGGTTTATTTGTACTCCTAACCCTCGCAAAGCGTTTGTACTGAGGAACATGATTCGTCCATATCTTTTCTACATTCTTTTATATGGATCTTTTTTATGTATTTAGTCCTATCCCTGGGGCAAATATCTGTGATTTTGGGCATTACAGCTTGCAAGTTCTATCCTATTCCAGTTGTGACATTTTGGGGGTGGTGGTCAATGCTTATTTGCAAATGCTGCAATGATGGCTTCCCCCTCAGCCTCTGAGAATGCCAGGGTACTGGTATCCGCTTTTTCGGTATTATCAAAGGTAGCCATGCTGTTGTAGTATGCGAAGGTCTGTGTCAAAAAGATAATATAAACATATGAAAGTCGTCCAGAACAAGCATTGAATCCAGTGGTGCACGGTCCCTGGGGGTCACACAAATGCACCTACAGGAAAGTTGTTACAGGGACCAGCACCAGACAGGCTGTTATGGACAAGATATTGTTCTTCGGGTGCGCGGGCCGTAGTTGTGTGTGACTCACACAACCCTAAACAGAAATGAGGAAAAGACACTGTCCTAACAGTGCCAGGCCCAGCACTCCAAATGGACACTGCAAGCGATGAACGCTAGGTCTTACTGTCGTAGAGCAAATACTCATAGATAGACTAGTGCTCAGGTCTAATTCTTAACAAACTGGTGTGCTAACACAACTAAAAAAGATGTACAGTCCGTTCTTTGAAGTCAGCTGATTGTCTTTATTGTTGCAGATGTAAATACAACCCTTTACGCGTTTCGATTTAACAAAATCATCATCAGAAGGAAAGACAATACTGAATAATTAAACCTGAAAGAAATTAAGAATTAATCATGAGTGAGCTCAAAAAGTAAGTGTACAAAAGTTCACAGCACGTAAGATATAACATCACGTCGAAATATATTATTGTACAAATGTTATCTAAACGGAGAAAGACCATTGTAAATATACACATGTGAAGCTAAACTCCATTTTCCAATCACCATACACCACACCACGTGTTACAAATGGGACCTGTCACTATAAGTTATTGCAAGAAGCGGTAATCAAAATCCCGAAACACTAGTGAAACTTACCATAAAATTAATATGTCCCCTGGAAGTGTATGCTTTCACACTACCAGACTGATCAAATGCTCAGTATGCATCAATAAGCAGCATACGTCATGCAAAAAATGGAATCCGAAGTCTATCAAGAGAAGAAAAAAACAAAAACATTCTGGTGTTAATCAACATAGTGGCTCTGAGCCTCAGGTCTACATACTTTCAAATCAACTACAGATGAATCCGCAGCAAGTGATCCCCATGATCTTCCACAATCTAAATAAGCAAAACATTTCCACTCAGCATTTCAAAAGGGAGAACTACGACCATTCCCAAAAAGCAATAGTACATTTCAATCAGTATATACAAGACATGATGTGCATCCTGCTATAATCAACCTGCCAACCAACAGTAAATAAATGAATGAAAAATAAATGAAAGCATCTCTAAGCCGTATAGTACGGAGGACTGAAGTGTAGATATTTAGCCGATCTACCGCTCACCGTTAAGGTGGAATGGACCGTTAATGGATCGCTTGACCCTCAAGAGGGCTAGACGCCAACAGTTTCCAAGCGTGCCCCAAAGGGGGCGTCACCATCACACGGATCAGTCGCCTGGGTGAACTATGAGAGAAAAAAGGAGGTTTATTGACTACCACAAGGGGTTCCAGCGATAAAATCAGAAGACAATGTAAGTAAACCGTACCGTTCTCACAAAAATGAACAGGGTGGCATCCGAGTAGGGCGGGAATCCTAAAAACGTGGCTGCACGCCCGCACAGTAACACCTTTACTTCTCTATAAGGAAATGTAAAACATTACGGTACTGAGGACAAAACACCACTATTAAGCAGACATTAGTGCATCAAGTCAATGAGAGTCCTGTTACACGCACGATAGTTTATACTCACAGGCCAGATCGAATTCTCACGCTACATCCACCGAGGGGGCTCATCCGTAACTGATCTGAGTCAGCGCCGTATACAATAACTGAACCCGGAAGTTAGCGCCTTCCGCTCCCGCAATCTTCGAGATTACCCATAATGCTCTGCAGGTGTCATGCGCATAGCCGAGACACTCCTCACCACACACGGTCGACTGGACAGGCGTCCTACTAGAACACTACCCCGATCGGGCACTAAGCCGATACACAAGGGATAACCGACTCGACTGGCCCCTAGCGGACCGGTGGAAAAAGTGCATTATCAAAACCATGCCTATTCTAAAATGTGTCCAAGTGTCACTATATTTAGATGCACCAATCGAGGTAAAACCGAAAGGGAAAAAGGAAAAGACCATAAATCCTGTACATGAAACAAGAATAGAAAAGAAAAGAAAGTGTATTTATAAATATAAGTGAGCGCAACATCCCCACCCGTCCTTTAACGGCTTTGTACACATGCCTCACAGAGGGATCCAGACCCGCGCCCAAAAATATAAATACATGAAAGATACACTAAAACAACTTTCATCTATGACATGGCGAGTGATGATGCATCCACTGTACCAAAAGTCGCTCGTCGCACGGGAGGGCAGAGCCGGATCAAGCGTAAGACCATACTGCAAAGTGCATGGTATCACGCTTGGTCCGGATGCCCGCCCGTAACACCAAGTATAATGGTACCTAAACGATACACAAGCAAAACGATAATCTGTGACATAACTAGCAATAGAGTGTCCACTGTTACACTAGATACCTGTCACACGGGAAGGCAGAGCCGGATAGAGCGTAAGGCCATACTGCAAGCTGCATGGCGTCACGCCCAGTCCGGATGCCCGCCCGCACCACATGATAATAATTTACAAGAACACCTGTAAGTGAAATTGATCATTCAATCCTGATGGTTCCAGCGAGTCAAGGGTATCAATCCAGTAGCATTCCCTCTGTTTCAGTTTTTTTACACGATCACCCCCTCTCGGGTGCAAAAAGATTTTTTCCAAAATCAGAAATCGTATCTGGGCTACTGTGTGTCCATTGTCTCTGAAGTGACGAGCTAGTGGGGACTTTCTGTTATTGGTCCGAACCGCAGATTTGTGTTCTATGATTCTTTCCTTGACGGGTCTTGTCGTTTCCCCGACATAAAGTTTGCCACACGGGCATTTGATAGCGTAGATCACAAAGTCACTTAAGCAGGTATGATAACCTTTGATCTTGAATTTATACCCGGTGCTTGGGTGCTGAATGGTATCACCTGGAATAATTGAATTGCAGCAACTGCATCCCAAACATGGGAATGTCCCATTCTTCCTGGCTGCCAAGAGATGCTGTTGAGATGATTTAACTCCAATATCAGACCGAACCAACCGCTCACGTAAGCCTGGTGGCTTAGAGTACGCGAATAGTGGTGTAGTTGGAAATAGTTCAGCCAGTGTCCTGTCAGTGTGTAACATGCTCCAGTGCTTCTTAATAATACTCCGGATTTTGTTGGAGTTGGTGCTAAATTCGTCGACATACACTAATCTGTCACTTTGTCCCTTGGTGCTAGGTCTTAACAAGCTTGCTCTTGGTATTTTCAAAATGTCCGATATCACTTTGTCCATGTCCTTTTGGTCGTAGCCCCTAGTCGTCAGCTTCTCAGCCAATTTGTGTGCCTGGACCTGAAACTGCGCATCGGAAGTGATAATACGCCTTAATCGCAGAAACTGACCCCTGGGGATGCTACGGATTGTATGCTGCGTATGAAAGGATGACGCATGCAGGATTGATGTTCGATCTGTGGGTTTGTGAAATACATCAAACAAAATTTGTTGATTCAAGATTTCAACTGTGGTGTCCAAATAGTGAACTGTAGGAGTACCAATACTTGATGTAAACTGAATGTTAACATGCAGGGTGTTAATCCATGAAAGAAATTCAGTCAACTGATCCTGGCTTCCAATCCAAATCAAGAAAATGTCATCAATGTACCGGTACCAACATAACAGATAACGTTTCCATTCTTCATGTGCCAAAATGTAATCATGCTCAAAGTAATACATGAAACAGTTCGCGTAACCTGGGGCCATATGAGACCCCATTGCTGTCCCTTGCTTCTGAAGGTAGAATTTATCGCCAAATCTGAAGTAGCTCCTATTCAGAATAAATTGTAAGAACATGATCACCAATTGGGACGGACAACCTTCTGGGGGAAATTCTTCGAGTAGACGGCGTATACAAGAAATACCTTCTGTATGCGGAATTGATGTATACAGACTTGTTACGTCAATGGTGACCAAAATGGCATCTGTTGGTAACGGGCACATATTTTGAATTTTGGCAATGAAATCTGTCGTATCCCTCAAATACGTGTCTGTTTTCTGGATAATGGGCTGAATAAAGTGATCCACGTATTTAGCCAGAGGTTCAAAGACTGAGTTGCTTCCTGATACAATGGGTCTTCCTGGAGGTGGAGAGATTCCTTTGTGGACCTTGGGTAACAGATAAAGTACCGGACAAATTGGATGTTCGTTAAATAAGTAGTCATATGACTGATCAGTAATCCAGCCTTTATCAAGTGCATAGTCAAGTATGTGCTTAAGATCGTCAAGGATCTTGTTGATAGGGTCTTCGCCCAATTCACAATAAGTGGTCTCATCCGCCAGCTGTCGATTTGCCTCATCAATATAGGCATATCGGTTCAACGCTACAAGTGCTCCTCCTTTATCCGCCGGTTTCAGTACTATTGATCTGTCTTTTGCCAGCTGATCGATCTGCTGTTTTTGCCTGAGACTCATGTTGTGGTTTCTTGGTTTCGCAAAAATAGTTTTCTGAAATTCATTATTCACTTTGCTGAAAAATGCTTCCAATATGGGGTTATTAACAGACGGACAAAATGTACTCCGTTTTTTAAACTGTTTGAAAGTGTTGGTTCCCAGCGTAGTGATTGGGTTCTGATGGAAATATAGTTTTAGAGCCATTTTGCGAAAGAATTTGTAAGTCGCCACTTTTGTTTGAAATTTATTCCCAGGATTTGTTGGAACGAAGGAAAGGCCTTTGTTTAACACCTTATTCTCTTCTTTACTAAAGTCCCGATCACTCAGATTCATAATTAAGGACCTTTGTTTTTGGTTTGTCTGATGGCCCTTTTTCCACGCTCTTTGATGTTTCCTTCCCCCTCTTCTGTTCTGCTTTGAGTTACCCCTAAAAAAGGCATCTGAGCCAATGTTAATTGCTTGGTTGTATGACTTGATGTAGCAGTTTGACTGATGTGTATGCGAGAGGTTGAGGATTGATATCCAAATGCGGGCGGTGAGCTAATTGTAGTGCCGGATTCTGTATAAAAGAACAAACCTTGTTTCCCTTTGATTTCTTTACTCGCACTAGTATGTAGTTGTGTTTGAGACAATGAGATGGTGCGATCATGGTCCTTATTTTTTGTTAGGTCAGGTGTCGAAAAACTTATTGTTGTTGGTATGTCGCTACTTAAATTCACATCCTCTGTATTTAGTTGTTTTGTATGTTTCGGTGTGATTTGAGTCACAGTAGAGGATGAACCAGTGGATGTGATTTTAGGGCTGGTTAAGTTAATTTCCAAGATCTTTGTGACTGTGGTTGAATTACTTGCGGTTGGAGAAATTTGATCATTTTGAATTTGTTGCAAAGTTGTTGCATTTGTTGACATAGTGGATGTAATTGCAGAGTCCTTAATGGTAGTAATTTTATCTGTGGTGATTTGATCAAGATTTTTGCATAAATTCTCCACAAAGTCATCATCCTCTTTGTTCCAATTCTCCCGATCTATTTGACTCGAAGGTTTAGGTGCAAAGAGTAGGGGACTCCCTTTTGGATGCATAGTGAATGTTGATTTGGTGCGTGCACCACTATCCAGTGATGAAGGTTTCGAAATAGACGAGGTGTCCCGCATTGGATGTTGTGATCTAGTGATTTGGTCAGTTGCTGTTGTAATTAGTGTGGTAATGTTTTCAGAGCTTGTACTGCCTCCTGTTGAAATAGAGCTACTTGAGCCCGAAGTGTTTGGAGGATTCTGGCCCATCTTCTGGGCCGCCATTGTGTCAAATTTCCTCTTTGATAATCTTTCTGGCCAAGTATATACTTCATTGTGCTCATAATCATAACTGTCACGCTTGAACTTTCTGATCTTTGTTTTTTGCAAGTCTAGTTTGTACAGTTCCAATTTTTCATTCAGTTCATCTAAAGTCTCCTGCCACATATCAGGTTTAATTGTCTCCTCTAGTTCATCCTTAATCTCAGCTATATCATGCTCAAGTTCGTAAATGTACACTGTCAGTTCCTGAATGGTGAGTAAAATGAGATCTAGGGAACATTTGTTCAACACCGCTCTCCATTTGGCTACAAATCCTTTTCGATGACGACATAGTGTAGGCAATGATAGAAACCTGAGACCACGTGGTATTCTTCTAACTTGATAATAAGAAGTGAGTGTTACAGCATGCATATTCATGTTCACATATTTAAACGCTAGATTCTCAAGACGCTGGATACTTGCCTTACGGCTTGGTTTTTGCAGAAATTTACCTTTGTTAGCAAATGCTGCAATAATGGCTTCCCCCTCAGCCTCTGAAAATGCCAAGGTACTGGTGTCTGCTTTTTCGGTATTGTCAAAGGTAGCCATGGTGTTGTAGTATGCAAAGATCTGTATCAAAAAGATAATATAAACATATAAGGGTAATCCAAAACAAGCATGTAATCCAGTGGTGCACGGTCCCTGGGGGTCACACAAATGCACCTATGGAAAAGTTGTTACAGGGACCAGCACCAGACAGGCCGTTATGGACACGATATTGTTCTTCGGGTGCGCGGGCCGTAGTTGTGTGTGACTCACACAACCCTGAACAGAAATGAGGAAACGACACTGTCCTAACAGTGCCAGGCCCAGCACTCCAAATGGACTCTACAAGCGATGAACGCTAGGTCTTACTGTCATTGAGCAAGTACTCATAGGTAGACTAGTGTTCAGGTCTAATTTGTAACAAATTGATATGTTGACACAACTAAAGAAGATATACAGACCGTAGTTTGAAGTCAACTGATTGTCTTTATTGCAGATGTAAATGCAATCCTTTACGCGTTTCGATTTAACAAAATCATCATCAGAAGGAAAAGACAATACTGAATAATTAAACCTGAAAGAAATTAAGAAATCATGAGTGAGCTCAAAAAGCAAATATACAAGGTAACTGTACAAAATTTCACAACACATAAGATACAACATCACGTGGAAAAATAACATAGTCTAAGTATTATTCAAACTGAAAAAGACCACTGCTAATATACATATGTGAAGCTAAACCTTATTATCCCATCGTCATATACCCCACTGTGTATCACAAATGGGACTTGTCACTCTAAGCTATTACACGGTGCGGAAATCAGCATCACAAAAAAGCAAGTATAACTTACCATAAAATTAATATGTTCCCTGGAGGTGTATACCTTCACACTACCAGACTAATCAAGTGCTCAGTACGCATGAATAGGCGGCACACGTCATGCAAAAGATGGAATCCGTGGTCTATCAAAGGAAAAGATAAAAACAAAAACAAAAACATTCTAGTATTAATAACCATAGTGGCTCTGAGCCTCAGGTCTGCCTACTATCAAATCAACTCCAGATATGTCCGCAGCAGATGGCACACATGAACTTATACAATCTGAATAAGCAAAGTAATATCATTCAGCATTTCAAAAAGAGAAAGCAATGTCCATTCCCAAAGGCAATGAAACACCTCAATCGGTATGTCCAAGGCATGATATGCATCCCACTATAATCAGCCTGCCAACAACAAAATGAAAAATAGAAAAATAAAAGGAAGGCACCTCTGAACCGTATAATACGGAGGACCGAAGTATAGATGTTAAGCTGGTCTACCGCTCACCGTTAAAGTTGAAATGGACCGTGAGTAGATCGCTAGGCCCTCAAAGGGGCTCGACACCAACAGTTTCCAATTGTGCCCCAAAGGGGGCGTCACCATCTCATGGATCAATCGCCTAGGTGAACTAAACAAGAAACAAAGGAAGGTTTGTTGGCTGCCACACGGGGTTCAAGCGGAAAAATCAGAAGGTAATGTAAGTAAACCATACCATTCATGCAAAAAACAGACTGAGTGATATCCGAGTAAGACGGGAATCCAAAAGGCGGCTGCACGCCCACACATAAACACCTTTACTACTCTGTAAAAAACGCGGAAACATTACGGTACTGACAGCAGAACACCATTACTAAGCGGACATTAATGCATAAGATCAATGAGAATCCTGTTGCACGCATGTTAGTTAATACTCACAGGCCAGATCGAGATTACACGATACAACCACCGCGGAGGCTCACCCGTAACTGGTCTAAGATAGCGCCGTATACAAAGACAGAACCCGGAAGTAAGCGTCTTCCCCTCTCGCGAACTTCGGGATTACCCACAATGCTCTGCAAGTGTCCTGCGTATAGCCGAGACACTCCTCGCTACACACAGTCAACTGGACAAGCGCCCCTACTAGAACACTACCCCGATCAAGCGCTAAGCCAATATACAGGGAATTACCCCACTCGACTGGCCCCTAGCGGACCAGTGAAAGAAGTGCATTATCGAAACCTGACATTTGATGAAGAATTATCCAAGTGTCAAGTCTGTGTACAAGAAAATATAGGGAAGGGCTTGCATTCAAGCAGAATGTGCATTCCCTTAAACCGGTTTAAAGTGTGTTTCAGAGTGTGTGGCTGAGTCCCACCCGGGCACCGGCTGCTGTAGGTTAGTGTGGTCCGTGCATATTGGGGACTGCTCGATGAAAATCCCCAGGCCCGGGGGCTGGTTCTGCTGTTCCCAGGCCAGGGCTGTGATCTGGTGCTGCAGGTGGGTCCCCAGCCAGGGAGCGCTAGTAGAGAACATCTTCAAACCGCAGCATCAAGAAGTCAGAAAGGCAGGGGGGAAGCTGCAACTGGGGCACCACCCGCGGCAGCCGCCCATCCAGGTACTGCCTTATGGCACAGCGGGCCAGGTGCAGCAGGGAACGTGGCTTCTGGGCCAATGAGAAGAGAGATTGGAAGAACTCCGGGTGCTTCTGAAAGAGACAAGAGAGAGAGCAGTGAGAAGGGAGAGACAGTGCCGTGAGATGGGAAGAGAGAGAGAGAGAGCGAGCAGTGAGAAGGGAGAGACCGTGCAGTGAGATGGGACGAGAGAGAGAGCAGTACGAAAGGGACAGAGAGAGAGGGCACG
>JAWWME010000147.1:0-10032 GCA_035047425.1 Eurycea quadridigitata
GGGTTCTTTGCATCTCGTCGGAGGGTCTAAGTGCCAGGAACCTAACACTTTGCACGGACCTCTCCTATCGACGAGTTGCAATGGATCCTAATATCGTTGCTCTTCAAACGGCAGTAAACACATTGCATGGTCATCTTGGAGCATTAGCCTTAGAAAATCAGGGGCTTAGAGGAGATGTGAATACTTTAGCTAACGAAAATAGGCAATTACACACAGAAATGATTAAAATAGCGCAAGGTGCAGCAGGGGCGGGAACAAGAACGTCCTCCAATTTACAAGATACGGGAGCAATAGTACATCCTCCTTTGCCTAAAAAATTCTCGGGTGATCCAAACGAACATCGGGGGTTTCTGACTCAATGTTCGTTACATTTTCGAAATAGACCTAATTATTATATTGATGATCAAAAAAGGGTAACTTTCATATTGATGAATCTAGAGGGGAATGCATTACAATGGGCTACCCCTTTCATAGAATGCGACCATGCCTTATTGAAATCATATCCTCAGTTTATTAAGGCATTTTCTGATGTTTTTTCTAACACCACAAGATATCATAAAAGCAGAAAGGATTTTTTGGATTTGAAACAAGGAAATCAATCTATGCTCTCCTATGTGTCCCAATTTCAGGCTTACGCATTAGAGACTGGATGGCCAAACAATGCATTAATTTCCCTCTTTTATAGAGGGTTACGAGAAGACATAAAGGATATAATTACACAGACATATCCCGTACCTAATGATTTTCAGGAGTACGTTCGGTGGGTAATTCAAATTGATCAGCGTCTTTCTGATCGTAGAACAGAGAAAAAATGGTCAGATTTTAGGTGGGTTCCTAGAGAGGTAGGAACCGCTCTGCAGACATCAACATCCTCTGAGAATATTGAACCTATGATAGTAGGTAGCATCAAAGGGCCTATTACGACAGAGGAGAGGGAAAGAAGGAGACGTTTGCATTTGTGTTTCTATTGCGGCCTCAGTGGACATATAGTTCGAGCATGTCCTAAGAAGTCGGGAAACGACAAGGCTCGCAATTAAGGAAGGTGATTCCGAGCCTCACAACTACAATTCCTTCTAAAAAGACTTTTTCCCATCTTTTTCTGACAGGCCGAATTGACAATGTAGATAACCCATTGGAAGTAAAGGCGCTTATCCACTGTGGGGCATTGAACAATTATATTGATCAGGCCTTAGTTTCTAAACTGGATTCGAATATACGGATTTATCGTCACAAGGTTCCGCAGTTGCCCTGCACCATTGATGGGCAATCGTTGTTATCTGGTCCTGTGAAGGATTATGTGACCTTTTCCTTTTTGCATGATAATCAGTCGGATTCCATTACAGCAGGGATCATACATTCCCCGTTTTTTCCTATTATTTTAGGCATGGAATGGTTGATGGCCACTAATCCTAGAATTGATTGGGGTTCACGGCTTCTGACGTTTTCTAAAGAAGTGGTTGATGTTCCAACTATTGCTACTCTTCAGGATTCAGGGATTACTGATGATGGTACGTTAGTGAAGTTGGGCGATAAGAGGGCCTCTTCACAAATGATTGGGGTGGTCCCGGTGTCTGGTGAGGTTGGTGATGTTTCAGAAGGGATGTTGGATTCTGGGTCTATTCCGACTATTTATCACCAGTTTTTTCGGGTTTTTGATTCACAGTTGGTGGATGTCTTACCACCTCATAGACCCCATGATTGTTTCATTTCTTTGATGCCGGACAAGGCCATTCCCTGTGGAAAAATCTATGCTTTGTCGCAGAAAGAGGATATGGTATTGTCGGATTATTTAAGAGAGCAACAGGAGAAGGGTTTCATTCGACCATCCACTTCGCCGGCGGGAGCGCCAATTTTTTTTATATCGAAGAAGGATTGTGCAGATTTGAGACCTTGTGTGGATTACAGACAACTTAATAATATCACCATTAAGTATAAGTATCCTTTGCCACTTATCCCGGTTCTCTTGGATGCTCTGAAAGGGTCTAAAGTTTACACCAAACTGGATTTGAAAGGTGCTTATAATTTGTTGCGGATTAAGGAGGGGGATGAGTGGAAAACCGCTTTTAACACACGACATGGCCATTTTGAATACTTGGTCATGCCATTTGGTCTCTGCAATGCCCCTGCCTTCTTCCAACGTTTTGTCAACGATATCTTTCAAGATGTTTTGTATAAATTCGTTATCATTTATTTAGATGATATTTTGATTTTCTCGACTTCCTTGTCGGATCACCTCGCTCATGTTAAGGCGGTTTTACAACGATTACAGGATAATTTGTTGTTTGCTAAGGAATCCAAATGTCTGTTCCATCAAGCTCAAGTCCCATTTCTGGGTTATGTCATTTCGGAGCAGGGGGTGCAAACTGACCCGGCAAAGGTTGAGGCCATTGTGCAGTGGCCTCCGCCTCAGAGTGTTAAAGCCCTTCAACGCCTTCTTGGTTTTTTGAATTATTATAGGCGTTATATCTCGGGTTTCGCTGAGATTGTTGCTCCTCTCACGAAACTTCTAAGGAAGTCAGTGCCGTTTGAATGGTCGCTCAGCCAGGAGCAGGCGTTTCAGCATATCAAGCAAGCCTTTTTACATTCTCCGGTGTTGCAACATCCTGATTTTCAAGCTCCTTTCTGGTTGGAGGTTGATGCTTCTTCGTCGGCTTTGGGTGCTATTTTGTCCCAGAAATCTGTTGTTGATGGTCGGCTTTTGCCGGTTGCGTTCTTTTCTAGACAATTTCGTGATGCTGAGTTTAACTATAGCGTCTATGAAAAAGAACTGTTGGCGATGAAGGAGGCTCTAAAAACTTGGCGCCATTATTTGGAGGGATCCCCTCATGTGGTCACTGTCTTGACGGACCATAGAAATTTGGTGTTTCTTAAGAATGCCACGTGTGCGAATCAACGCCAGATTCGGTGGTCCTTGTTTTTTTCGAGGTTCTCATTGTCGATTACGTACAGGGCTGGTCATTTGAACACGAGGGCGGATGCATTGTCTCGCTTGTTTGAGGAAGGGCGGCAGGCTCCTATGGAAATTCCTTTGTTTTCGTCTGCGAGTATCATTGCTTCTTTTACTCCGTCCTTTTCGGATCTGCTTAGTGACATTCATGTTGCCAGTCAGTCTCCTGTGGTTAGGGACCGTGCGGATCAAGTGAAAGGTTTGCTGTGTATTCGGGGATTTTTTTTCTGTCACAGACGGCTTTGGATTCCCACTGAGTCATTGCAGTCACGAGTGATGTCTTTGTTTCATGATCTGCCTTCTGCAGGTCATACTGGAGTCACAAAAACGATTTACAATCTACGACGGTATGTGTGGTGGCCGTCTTTGTCGGCTGATGTGCGTCGCTTTGTGGACTCTTGTGTGACGTGTGCTCAATGTAAAACGCCGCGGCGGTCGATCTCAGGGGTTGTTGCAGCCGGTTCCGGTCAGTAAGTTGCCGTGGTCTCAGATTTCCATGGATTTTTTGACTGATTTGCCCAAGTCTTCTTCCTTTACCACTATTTGGGTGGTGGCCGATACACTCACTAAGTCAGCGCATTTTGTGCCTTTGAAGTCCCTTCCTACTGCTTCGGAATTGGCAAAATTGTATATTTCCCATGTCTTACGGTTGCATGGAGCCCCGGATGTTATCATTTCGGATCGGGGTAGTCAATTCATTGCACATTTTTGGCGAGCGTTTCATGCTGGATTGGGTACGAAATTGCATCTGACCACGGCTTATCATCCACAGGCTAATGGGAACACGGAAAGGCTCAATCAAACGTTGATGCAATATTTACGATGTTTCTGTAGACAAGAGGTGTCTGATTGGGTTCGTTATCTGCCGTTGGCGGAATATGCATATAATCACAATTGGCATGCTAGTCTGGCAATGTCTCCCTTTAAGGCTTTGTATGGCTATGATCCGCCTCCGTTTCCTTTACCTGTTTTGCAGTCCACGGTCCCAGAGGCCGATGAGTTGCTACGTTCTTTTTCTTTTCGTTTACCTTTGTTACGATTGATGTTGATTTGTGCTCAGGAATCCATGGTCAAGTTTGGGGATGCACGCCGTGTTGCTGGAGAACGTTTTTCTGTGGGTCAGAGGGTATGGTTGTCGACCAAGAACTTACGTTTGCCTGTTCCGAGGAAGTTCGTTCCTAAGTTCATTGGTCCGTTCAAGATTTTGGTTCGTCACTCTCCTGTTGTTTATGAGTTGGATTTTCCGTCGTTTTATAGGTTGTTTCCTCGTTTTCATGTTTCTTTGTTGAAAGCTTTTCACCCGCGTTTGGTTCATGGGGTGGAATGTGTGCCTCCTGTGCCTCCTGCAGTTCAGGGTTCGGATGTATTTGAAATTTCTCGCATCGTTGACTCCCGTAGGTCTCGAGGGGTGTTGTATTTTCTGGTTCACTGGAAGGGTTACCCGGTTGAGGATCGTTCATGGGTGAAGGCGTCGGAGGTCTCAGCCCGACGGTTGGTATCCAGATTCTATTTGTCCCATCCTTTTAAGCCTGGAGGTCCTATTTCTGGGAGGGAGTATATTGTAAGACTTAGGGCACGTGCGGGAAGGAGACACATATAGGAAAACAGAAAAAAGTAAAAATAGGAAAAGGATAGGGAACTTGGTGAAGGTTTAGCTATTTAAAGTTCACAAATACACGGGGTACAGGATTAGGTACATAACACAGCTTTTCACGTGGTGAGGCACCGTTCTCTAAAATCTCCATGGTATTTTGAGTAAATGTAATCAAGAGTTATGTATTAAGAAATAGAAAAGAAAGAAGTCAGATGGGTTACGTAAACCAAGGTCCCATTTCTATGTTCATGGAAAGAACTGGATAACGTGTTTCTTTTAGTCCTTTGTTTCTGTTTACAAACCAGGAAGTACGAGCACGGGATAAAAGCACGCAACGTGGACAAGATGGCGTCCGTGCAAAGATTGTAATTTTGCTCTAAGACCGGAGCGCGTGCTGAATGTTTCAAGGAGTTTTGGCGTTTCATGAAAATTATCGAATTATCAAGTCCGGATACCAAGGAGTCAGGTGAGGCGGTGCCTACTGTCCTTTACTATCAAAAGTGTATTTCTTTTATATTATTCATATCACGTACAATTGTAACCGGGTTAGGTTTATGTGTTTTTCTCGTTTGATATAGGTCCAGTTCTTCAATCCGGTTCCATCCTGAGAAGAGACTGCCTTGGATCCGGTCTTTCACCCCACTAAAGTGGTGTGCTAGATTGGATTCTGGGTTCTTTGCATCTCGTCGGAGGGTCTAAGTGCCAAGAACCTAACACTTTGCACGGACCTCTCCTATCGACGAGTTTGCAATGGATCCTAATATTGTGGCTCTCCAAACGGTAGTAAATACCTTACATAGTAATCTTGGGGCATTAGCCTTAGAAAATCAAGGACTTCGAGGTGATGTCAATACTTTAGCTACCGAAAATAGGCAGTTACACACAGAAATGATTAAAATAGCTCAAAGCGCTACAGGGACAGGAATAAGGAGTACCTCCCATTTCCAAGATACAGGAGCCATAGTACATCCTCCTTTGCCTAAAAAGTTTTCAGGTGACCCAAATGAACATCGGGGGTTTTTGACGCAATGTTCCCTACATTTTCGAAATAGACCCAATTATTATGTTGATGATCAAAAAAGAGTTACGTTCATATTAATGAATTTAGAAGGGAATGCGTTGCAATGGGCAACTCCTTTCATAGAAAGCGATCATGCTTTATTGAAATCTTATCCCCAGTTTATCAAAGCCTTTTCTGATGTTTTTTCAAACACCACAAGATATCAAAAAAGCAGAAAGGATTTTTTGGATCTGAAACAAGGAAGCCAATCTATGCTTTCGTACGTTTCCCAATTTCAGGCTTATGCATTAGAGACTGGGTGGCCAAACGATGCATTAATTTCCCTCTTTTATCGGGGTCTACGGGAAGATATTAAAGACATAATAACACAGACATATCCAGTACCTAATGATTTTCAGCAGTACGTTCATTGGGTAATTCAAATTGATCAGCGTCTTTCTGACCGTAGAACTGAAAAAAGACGGGCAGATTTCAAGTGGGTTCCTAGAGAGGTGGGAACCATCCCTCCGATATCAACGTCATCTGAAAGTAGTGAACCTATGATAGTAGGTAGCATCAAGGGGCCAATTACGACAGAAGAGAGGGAAAGAAGGAGACGTTTGCATTTGTGTTTCTATTGTGGTCTCAGTGGACACATAGTTCGAGCATGTCCAAAGAAGTCGGGAAACGACAAGGCTCGCAATTAAGGAAGGTGATTCCGAGCCTTACTACTACAATTCCTTCTAGACAGCCTTTTTCTCATCTTTTCCTGATTGGAAGCATTACCAATACAGATATGCCTTTGGAAGTGAAGGCGCTTGTTGACTGTGGGGCATTGAACAATTATGTTGATCAGTCTTTGATTTCTAAACTGGCCTCGAAGATCCCGATTTATCATCATAAGGTTCCGCAATTACCCTGTACCATTGATGGGCAAGCGTTGTTATCGGGACCTGTGAAAGATTATGTGACTTTTTCCTTTTCACATGATAATCAATCTGATTCCATTACAGCTGGGATCATACATTCCCCGTTTTTTCCTATTATTCTAGGCATGGAATGGTTAATTGATACTAATCCTAGAATTGATTGGGTTTCACGGGTGTTGACATTTTCTGAAGGGGTGGTTAAGGCTCCACCTATTGCTACTCTTCAGAATTCAGTGGCTACGGATGAGAGTATGGTAATGGGGAAGGTGGAGGAGGTCATTTCTTCACAAACTGTTGGGGTGGTACCGGTGGTTGAGGAGGTTGTGGAATTGTCGGAAGAGCAGTGTGTTTCTGGGTCTATTCCAAACAGTTATAGTCAGTTTTTACGGGTCTTTGATTCACAGTTAGTGGATGTGTTACCACCTCATAGGACCCATGATTGTTTCATTTCCTTGATGCCGGACAAGCCTATTCCTTGTGGGAAGATATACGCTTTGTCACAAAAGGAGGATGTGATATTGTCTGAGTATTTAAGGGAGCAGCAGGACAAGGGCTTTATTCGTCCTTCCACGTCACCGGCGGGAGCGCCGATTTTTTTTATATCAAAGAAGGATTGTGCAGATTTGAGACCTTGTGTTGATTACAGGCAACTTAATAATATCACCATTAAGTATAAGTATCCTTTGCCACTTATTCCGGTTCTGTTGGATGCCTTGAAAGGTTCAAAAATTTACACCAAATTGGACCTGAAGGGTGCTTATAATTTGTTGCGGATACAGGAAGGGGATGAGTGGAAGACCGCATTCAATACAAGGCATGGCCATTTTGAATATCTGGTCATGCCGTTTGGTCTCTGCAATGCCCCTGCCTTCTTCCAGCGTTTTGTTAACGATATTTTTCAGGATGTTTTGTACAAATTCGTTATCATTTATTTGGATGATATTTTGATTTTCTCAACTTCTTTGTCGGAGCACCTTGCACATGTTAGGGCGGTTTTGCAGAGATTGCAGGATAATTTGTTGTTTGCCAAGGAATCCAAATGCTTGTTCCATCAAGTTCAAGTCCCATTTTTGGGTTATGTCATTTCGGAGGAGGGGGTGCGAACTGATCCGGCCAAAGTGGAAGCTATTGTAAACTGGCCTCCACCCCAGAGTGTTAAAGCTCTTCAACGCCTTCTTGGTTTTTTAAATTATTATAGGCGTTATATTTTAGGTTTTGCTGAGATTGTGGCTCCTCTTACGAGACTTTTACGGAAGTCTGTACCATTTGAATGGTCGCTTAGTCAGGAACAGGCGTTTCATCATATCAAGCAAGCCTTCTTACATTCTCCGGTATTACAACATCCTGATTTTCAGGCTCCTTTCTGGTTGGAGGTTGATGCTTCTTCGTCGGCTGTGGGGGCCATTCTGTCCCAAAAGTCTGTTGTCGATGGTCGTCTTTTACCGGTGGCATTTTTTTCTCGGCAATTTCGTGATGCTGAATTTAATTACAGTGTCTATGAAAAGGAACTTTTGGCGATGAAGGAAGCTCTTAAAACTTGGCGTCATTATTTGGAGGGGTCTCCTCATGATGTCACTGTTTTGACGGACCATAGGAATTTGGTGTTTCTTAAAAATGCCACGTGTGCAAATCAACGGCAGATTCGGTGGTCGTTGTTTTTTTCGAGGTTCTCGTTGTCCATTACCTACAGAGCTGGTCATTTGAATACGAGAGCGGATGCATTGTCGCGTTTGTTTGAGGACGGGCGGCAGGCTCCTATCGCAATTCCTCTGTTTTCCTCTGCGAGTATTGTTGCCTCTTTTTCTCCATCGTTTTCGGATCTGTTGAGTGAGATTCATGTTGCTTGTCAGTCTCCTGTGATCAGAGATCGTGCGGAGCACTTAAAAGGTTTGTTGTGTATTCGTGGATTTTTTTTTCGTCACAGACGGCTTTGGGTTCCCACTGAGTCGTTGCAATCAAGGGTGATTTCTTTGTTTCATGATTTGCCCTCTGCAGGACATACTGGAGTCACGAAAACGATTTACAATTTACGGCGGTATGTGTGGTGGCCGTCGTTGGCGGTTGATGTGCGTCGTTTTGTGGATTCTTGTGTAACGTGTGCTCAATGTAAAACACCACGGCGGTCGGCTCAGGGATTGTTACAACCAGTTCCTGTCAGTAAATTGCCGTGGTCTCAGATTTCCATGGATTTTGTGACTGATTTGCCTAAATCTTCTTCCTGTACCACGATTTGGGTGGTGGCGGATACGCTTACTAAGTCGGCTCATTTTGTGCCGTTGAAGTCACTTCCTACTGCTGCAGAATTGGCTAAATTGTATATTGCCCATATTTTGAGGTTGCATGGGGCCCCGGATGTGATCATTTCGGATCGGGGTAGTCAATTTATTGCACATTTTTGGCGTGCGTTTCATGCTGGATTGGGCACGAAATTGCATTTAACCACGGCTTATCATCCGCAGGCCAATGGAAACACGGAAAGGCTCAATCAAACAATGATGCAGTATTTACGTTGTTTTTGTAGACAGGAGGTGTCTGATTGGGTTCGTTATCTGCCGTTGGCGGAATATGCTTACAATCACAATTGGCATGCCAGTTTGAAAATGTCTCCCTTTAAAGCTTTGTATGGCTATGACCCGCCTCCATTTCCTTTACCTGTGTTACAGTCCACGGTCCCGGAGGCTGATGAGTTGTTACGTTCTTTTTCTTTTCGTTTGCCTTTATTGCGTCTGATGTTAACTTGTGCCCAGGAATCCATGGTCAGGTTTGGAGATGCCCGTAGAGTCGCAGGGGAACGTTTTTCTGTGGGTCAACGGGTGTGGTTGTCTACCAAGAATTTGCGTTTACCTGTGCCGAAGAAGTTCGTCCCTAGGTTCATTGGGCCATTTAAGATTTTGGTTCGTCATTCTCCTGTGGTTTATGAGTTAGAATTGCCATCGTCGTATAGGTTGTTTCCTCGTTTTCATGTTTCGCTGTTGAAAGCTTTTCATCCTCGTTTGGAGAATGGGGTGGAATGTGTACCTCCTGTGCCCCCTGCGGTTCAAGGTTCGGATGTATTTGAGATTTCTCGCATTGTTGACTCTCGTAGGTCTCGAGGGGTATTGTATTATTTGGTTCATTGGAAGGGGTATCCGATTGAGGATCGTTCATGGGTGAAGGCGTCTGAGGTATCAGCTCGAAGGTTGGTGTCGAGATTTTATTTGTCTCATCCGTTTAAACCTGGAGGTCCTCTTTCTGGGAGGGAGTATATTGTAAGACTTAGGGCACGTGCAGGCAGGAGACATGTATAAGGAAACAGGAACAGTAGGGAACTTGGTGAAGGTTTTTAGTTATTTAAAGGATCACAAATCACGGGGTCAAAGGATTAGGTACTTTGCACAACTTTTCACAGGGTGAGGCACCGTTCTCTATTCTCCAAGGTAATTTTAGAAAATATAATCAAGAATTACGTATTAACAATGGAAGGAAAGAAGCCATGTAAAGCAGAGCCCATTTCTATGTTCATGAAAAGAACGGGATAATATGTTTTCTTTTAGTCCTTCGTTTCTGTTTATAAACCAGGAAG
>JAWWME010000148.1:0-10020 GCA_035047425.1 Eurycea quadridigitata
TATGTTATGTTATGTTATGTTATGTTATGTTATGTTATGTTATACTGGGTTTTTGTATGGCGCGTTCTCGCCGCTCAGGCAGCCTCGTTGCGCCACGAGAGAGGGCGGGGCCATTCCCCCTCTCGATTTCGACTGGTCTTCACCCCTTTTTTCCCAGTAGACTGTTTTTATATGTGCTTTTAGGTTCAGCCCGGGGCCGATTCCACCAGTCCTTATCACTGACACCGGACAGGGGATCCATGCCGCCGAACGTCTCCCGTGTTATTGTCTGTATGTTCTGTAAACTAGATTAAGTTATATGTGAATTATCTTCTGGTTCCACCTTGTCTAAGGAGGATTTCAATTTATGTGTTGTCTTGAATTAACTCATACCCTCAGTATAAGGGGAGAGTCATCGTGTGTGTGTGTTTGCGTGGAGTTGGTTCCCAAGCCTAGTAAGGCCCTTGGGTATTCTATGTGCTTGCATAACTTGTGGTTTTCGTGTAGACCCTTGTCGGGTATCCGGTGGGCTACCACTCGATTTAGTATGTGTGTTGTGACTGCGGTGCGTTTACCTAGGTAGGATTCCTATTGCTGAGTTGATAGTCAGATGGGGAGCGAAAGTAACCAGTCAATAGTCACACCGTATATTTAGATGATGCGCAAGTTTATCTAATCAGTAATAACCCAGTACATTCAGTTTAAGGAGCAGCCTTCGCTAGCTTTTAAACAATCGGATGAGGAGCGAAATTTAATTAGACGGTAATAGTCTATCAGCAGCTGCTATACCCTCCGGATGAGGAGCGAACTCAACCCAATGGTATCTCACAGTGACAATCTGTATTGCTGATAACAGTCTGTTGAGGAGCGAAATTACGAGTCCACAGCCCCACAGTAGATTTAAATGAGGAGCAGAGTTAGCCTATCAGCAACAACGCAGTACTTCAGTTTGTCTATACCCCGGAATACCCATGAATATCTTAATGTCCAAAAGGCCTGTGCCAGTAAGATGAGGTAGTTAACTAGCTAGCGGCAGCCCCTTATCATATGGGAAGCAGGCTGCTGTGTATGTATGGTTGTCAACAGTATCATTAACACCTTCTCCCAGTGCCCCAGTTAGGCATGGCGCTGCGGTACAAATGTTTTGTTATGTTATGCCAGCATGGGTTCCGCATGGCCCGCTCCCACCACAACACGCGGCACCGACGGGGTAGACCCAGACTCGACTTTCGCTTGACGTCACCCTATAATAACCGTCCCTTTATCCAGTCGTGAAAGATTTTAAAACTCAAGAGATTTAGACTAATGCAGTACATGAAAAGCAGCATACGTGGATTGCCAAATATGTGCTCCATAATTTTCCAAAGTGTGCTGCATAATTTGACAACCACTCACATATAATTTTCAACTTTCTTCTTCTTCTTCTACATAATTGAAGTCACCCTGACTAAAATGCGACAGCTGTGGAGTACATTATGGGCCTGATTATGAGTTTTTTGGAAATTATGTATATAATACCGACACTCTGTGTTACAAACTCTGACTAACACAAAAGTCAGGTTACCACCTCATTAGGAGTTTAAATAGTCGTAACAGACTTTCTTTCCGTTACCGACTATTTTCCACCAATTCTATTTGCCATCTTTCATTAACCAACGATTTTCATCTAGTGACATAATAATGCCAAGAAGGCACTTTTATTAGTGCCAGATGGAATCAGCTAATTCTGCCCAGGTCATCCTGGGGCATAATTAACTCACCCGTCAGGGAACCAGGAGTGTATTTCGAAAATTACCACAAGCGCCAGATAAAAATGTCGGTATTAGCAACATTTTCATTATTTACCGGTCATATTATAATTGTAATATGACGGTAATGGAAAAAAGTCAGTAAGAATGTTTACAGATAGCTTACCCAACTTTTTTCCATTATCGATCAACTCATAATCAGGACCTGTGCACTATATAATGCCTTGTCACAGATGGCAAGGACTGCATGGCATATTGACCTATACATGGGTTAACCTTCAAGTACATGCTGGACTCGACTACCCCAAGGCCTACCAATTTGCTCCTCTCACATAACTGCAGAGTCTGCAACTAAGGGAATTAAACATCTGCATGCGTTTGATGTGTTCTAGTGAAAGTCCTATGCGAATAAAGCTACTATTGAATAACATTTTGTGCAAAGAAACCTGTCAATTACTTCACTGAATCATCGCAATGTTTTTGTTAAACAAAATGTGCAAAAACAGATCCCCTTCATATTTTTTATTACCCCATGATAAGACTGAACCAATCAGTGGGTTGTTCAGTCTGTGTTTTAGAGAAAGCAAGCGGTTCATGGTACCCATTACATAGGAGAATGACTAATAAGTATGCCATCAGTAGAGACAGCGATGCAGAGAGATTTGTTATCACTTGGAAAAGGGGCAATGAGGACAATGTCAAATCCTTTGACAAAAATGGTATAATTGGGAGCATGGGCTGGTCTGGGTAAGAGTGTGATGTGACTGGACTTACCTTGCAGGGCAGGCAGTTAATGAGCTGGCAGAGAGGGCACAGGAACTCATTGACGTCATCCTCGTAAATGCACCAGCCTCGGCAGTCGGTGGTCTTGCAGTGGTAACTGTTTATACTGCGGGTCTCAGCCAAGGACACACCCATGTCCAAGAAACGCTGGTATTCTTCAGGGCTAAGGAGCTCCGTTCAGCTGTGCAGTGACAACCCAGACTACACAAGACTCGGTAAGACTATAGAAAAAAGCAATGATCCTAGTAGACTCAACTGGAGCAGGCCACCTAGAACTTGCTTGAGAAAAATGGACGCTATAACTGTCGACGAGGGAAGAACTATTCTGCTGTGAACAAAATTCAAAGACGAGAAGAGAAATATGGAGTCAAACATTTAAAATATTCGTTGTGGGCGTGGCCAAGGAGGCATCATGGTCTCATGAATCCCAATGCCCAGAGCAAGCCCATGGATGTGTGCGATACTAGCGGCTCGACATGAACTGAGCTGTGTGGTCATCTTCGGGTCACCTGAAGGTCCTGACAAGCTCTCCCCCATGTGGCACAGACAAGATGGCGGAAGCCCGAACCCTGCTGTGGACTGCAGGATGGAGAAGTGACATCCTGGCGTGTGGCAGACACTGGTGCCACTGTAGCGATTTAACTGCAGGCTGGTGGAGCATCACGAGACGGCGCTGGCTGCATGACTTGAGACCAGTTGCTGCAGCGCCTCTGTGGAAGTGCCCAACAGGCGGCCAGCCACGGACGCTGCTGGTGACTCCAGGAACTATGTGAGACGGCAGCCTGTCTGTCTGGTGAGTGATGGCGTCAGCCAGCACTAAAAATGACAAAAAGAAAGACAAATAAAGGAAGGCTGTTGAGCCTGCCTTCTTTCTCCCGCCCTCAAGAGATCAGAGGAGGGGGACAGGGAAGGGTAGAAATACACCTTCTTAAATAGTGCCCTTGTTAGTAGACAAAATATTGGCTGCACTAGACAGAATTGAAACAAAGGAGGACCGCAATGGAAGGGCGATCACTACGGTTAACGCAAAGCTTGACTCCCTAACTGATAGTGAACATGCTGGAGGGGTCAGTCACAGATCTGGAGGGCAAAGTGACAGGCCAGGATGGAAAATGTGCGCTGCCTGGGAACAATACTTTCCAAAAAGCCTCACAGCTGGTGAAATCCAATAAAGCATTGCTATACAGGGTGGTATCCCTGGAAAGTCAAGTAAAAGTCATACCAAAAAAAATCTGTGTGCAAGGTCTGCCGACAGGCGTAAAGGCCGCAGACCCTGACAAGTTTGTGATGCAGCATAGCATTCTCAAAGTGGATCTGGCCAAAGACCCCCACTCTATATGGAAGCCTGTTCTAGGCTGGAGAAGGTGTGCCAAAAGGGTGGAACACAAAGGTGGGTTCCACCTTAATTGCTATAGTCCTTGATGTTAGGATGATTGCGGGGAAAACAGAGGGTGTTTTTTCCTCCCTAAGAACAGGATTCACATACTTCCGAAATTAGTTCCTGACACCTTCAGGTACACGGTTAGCCTCCCTACTATAAAGAAGCAGGTCATAGCGCTTGGACTGCGTGCTAGCCCGCCTCTACCCAGTTAAACAGAGTTACCTGTGGAACCAAGGAATATCTGTTCAGGAACCCTGAAGAAGCAAAACGTGCGCAAAGTGAGATGGGAGGAGACCGGGACATGCCCACCAAAACCTTCTTGATGATGGGAAAGAGGGGTTGCAACCTAGCAAAAATCTTATCTAGGGAGACCCCACCCATACTTGTGGCTCAAACATACAGCGATAGTGGCAAGAACATGACAAAAGAACCCGAGCTAACATGACATACTGTTGCTCTTGTTTTTAACAATATGATGGATAAGCTTTGAAGTTTTAGTATCGTTCTGTCTGTGCTGCATTGTTTGAGAAGGGTTGTAAGTTGGTGACCCTACACATACTGTGGTTACCATGAATTTACCCTACTGTTTATTTCAAGAGTGCACACTCACAGGTTAGATTCTAGAACTGCCTACAGTGCACTCGGTTACAGTACTGGATGAAGCTTTTACTGGTCGTGATTAATTGCTAACTATTGTGCGATTGGAACAATGTGATGTTATATGGAAAATGTGAATGAAAAAATGATCATCCTTGGTAAATGCAAACTGCACACACTCAAACCAAAATATTTTAGCTGCAAATGTAAGCTAACAAATATATTTTAGTAAAAGTGTTTAATCAGGAGTGCAAGGTATTAAACAATATCCAATTATCAATAAACATTCAAACTTGTGCATTCTGGCATTGCACATGTTTGGAATTAATATTAAAAGCTAAAATTGCATTTAAGTGCAAAATGCATCAATAAAATAAATGCAGGCATTGGAAAAATTGGTCAGAAAACTAGACAGCTAGGAACAATTAGACAAGCACTTGTACAATCTGCATTTCAAAGAACGAAGTAGTATAAAGACACAAACCAATTTATACATGCTACAGTACAATTAAGGAAAACGAGTTAAAGAAAAAATGGGCCTTGCCTTTATGTAGATGGTGTTAATTTGAACTTCAGTCATATGCTGCGTCTCAGAGTGAGGAATTGGTTCTTAGCTTTTCAGTCTCAAGTTTATGCTCTTTTCTTTGATGTACACTTCTCGGCTTAACCTCTTAAGTGCTAATGACGAGCCAATCACGTCATAAATCAAGCCAATAGGAGGCCAGTTTGCATGGGATTTGCCATTGGGATAATGTAACCCAAAGGTAGAAGTTAAGGGGTTGGAGGATGGTAGAAAGTTGGTATGCTTTGTTTAGCCGACTGGAGTGAATTTCAAGTATCTAAATGGATGCGAGACGCCCATCTAGCGCAGTGTATGCAATTCAATTACAAAGTCACAAATCCAAATATTGAAATCTTGGTAGGCCGCTAGCATTTTTTGGAGACCTACTGAAATGCTTGATAATGTTTAAGCAAATGGCTATACAAATTCAGGTGTGGCCTAAAATCCGTAGTGCTTCTTCAAATAACTTCGACAGTTCACGTTTTGTTGTTTATTCCAGTCAAAGGTTATCATAAACAATTATAGAAGCAAGTTTTCCTAAGTGCCTAGAATAAAACAAGGAAGTTGAAATGGTGCATTGGTTGATAACAATTCAGCTGGCAGGCCATGGCTGGTCAGAGGTTATAAAAACTATGTAGTGAATACCTGCTTTTTCAGGTACATTGGGCATGTGACTGAAGTCGGGTATGGAACCAAGGAAGTTTGTTTTCCAAAGGACCATTTGGGAATGTTTTATGTGCTCATTCTTTGGCATGTTCAAAGGCAGGCTGGTTGGGTGGTACAGAGCACAGTGACAATATAGGGAAAGCTGGTCCAAAATACACTGCAACAGTCAATAGGATTATTGCTCTTGATTTCTTCACTAAAAGTTGGTCTGCAGCAAGAAGAGTCCAAGACTCCAGTAATGCCATGAGGCATGCGTCCACTCCTTACCAACACAACAATGGAAGTAGATCTTTGAAGCTATATTTCCAAATGTCCATGTAAGGAATATATATATTTATCGCTTTAATTTATTTAAATTTCTTACATAGCGCACCACTGTTATCACTTCATGGCACATAAAAACATGTTTACCAAAAAACTTGGAGACACCCCTTTTGTGTTTTATAGGAAACAAATAGGTCAACCAGGAAACCCCACCTGGGTTTGGGGTGAAATCAGCACAGAGTTCAGCATGAACAATTCAGAACAGACTTCTTCCACTCTACTTTCCTTCACGCCGACTGGCCCTTTCCTATAACGTCCGCACTGATTTCATCCGGTTCACTCAACGGGAAGTAGAAGAGGCAGATTTTGAAGCCAGAGAGGGTGAAGTACAGGTAAGATTTACATAGACACAGAGCAGGGAGAAAAGGGCAGTAACGGGGTGGGAGGGGGAAATGCTACTTTCATAGACCTTCCAGCGTCACCACTTCAACATGGAGAAAATGGCTCCATTTACATCAAGAGAGGCACCCTTCGTAGAGCTGTAGTACTGATGGCTGGAGCCAATGTGCGTCTACACTGCTTAAACCTGTGTGATGAGAAACCAACAGGAGGATGTGCTGGTCCTTAACTCCAATTCCAAACACTCATAAGAAGTTGAAAGAAGAGTGGGATCTCGTGCCCTTCTCTTTATGTACCACATAGTTGCTTTGCTATCTGCCAAAACAAGAAGCCTCTGGTATTTCAGTGCTGGAACCACTCGATGACTAGCCAGATCACGTACCGCTCTAGCTAAATTATGTGGTTTGGACTTAAAACACCCAACCGTGAGCTAAAGAGGTTGCAATAAAACTTAAACCAGTCTTCAACAATGTATAAGTCCAGTTCCAAGACAGCACCACACATCAAATCTAAAGGATGGTGATGAGCTGCCAAGCAGTGCAACAGCTGATACCAGCAGAACTGCAGGCTGTGTTGTTACCTATGCAGGTGCAAAAAGGAAATTAGGAACACCTGAATAAAATAGACCATGTTCATCCAAACAAACTGACAATAAGCTGAAGCGTTGGAAGCGGAGATGAGCTGATAGCAAAGCTGGGGGGGGGGGAAACAGATGTTCCGGTTCAGGGGATGGGCAGGCTACACCTCAATCACACCAGAGTCCAGATTAATACTCAGAAGCGGTAAAGAGAGTGGCATGGACTATCTGGAAGAGGCAAAAAAGAGTTACCAGATTGCTATGGCAAGATTCCAATGTGGGTAAAATTTCAAAAAAAGTCTAGCACTGCTGAGTGGAAAAGCACTTTCCATTATACTATTGCAGAGCATTAGTGGCTGAGCAGCAGCTTCCTTGTTTGTGTGCTTAATTGTGATAGTAGCAAAGAGCTGCGGTCCATCAAAGAAAGTCAATGGAATTCGCCTGGGCTTTCGTTAACAATGAAAGCTTGAGCTATCCTTGGTAACGCATGTCCACCAAGACGGTCATGCCACTGCACATTGTCAACGAAGTTATGGGTTTCTCTCAAAGAAAAGACCACCAATTGCACTTCTAAATTTTCTTTGAAGGTGCTTGTCAACTTATCTGGAAGATGCTGGGTATAGTCAGCTATCTCCTGTGGCGTGGCTTGCGTTGGCGAGTATGAAGTCAGCGTTAGCCTTGCCAAAATGAAGGAAGAGTCCTCAGCCAGAAGACCAGCAGCAAGGCAATGCAAAATCAAGAGACCCCTCAGGTAATACTTCATGGGTGAATGCAGACAAAGTAACAAAGAAAAGATGGCACCCTGAAGGTGTGTGCTTGAAGAGCAGAATCCAGTTGATGAACTGACAGCCAGGAGTGAAACAGAATCCAGCACCAGGTGGTGTAACAACTGAGGTTCTATAGTCACGGATCCAGTTCTGCAGAAATTTGTGGACAAGGAATCACAAGCATGGCAATCAACAGCCAAATGTGCAAAGACCAAGTTCTGAAAAGCAGTGTGGGTCGAAGACTGAGAAATATGTACAATAACCTGCCCCACCCCCAACGTATTTTAAGATTAGGAGAGCAAAAGCGCAAAGTTTTTTTTTTTTTTTTACAAGTCTAGAGACCTAGTAAAGACGACAAGTAAAAGTAAGTAGGCACATGTCCCCATACAGAGAAAAGCCACAAGCGTGTGCGCGGTGAGGAGAGCAGGGAAGCTAGGGTTCCTGAAGCTTATTTGAGCTCATGCAGGGGAGGTTATTTACACAATTTTGTTTTAAGTGCAGCCAGAGTTGCATTAAGCATAAGTGTTCCATTCCGTCCAGGGGGGGCGAGTGTAGAAGGACGTTAATGATAAACAAAAAAACTTCAGATTCAATGCAATACCTGCCACACCATATCACAGTAGTAAGTGAAACGGAAGAAAAGATTAGCAATGCTGTTCATGATTAACACCAATATCCATGCATCCTTCTCATGGTGTGTTAAATAAGAACAGAGTTTCATTAAGTTTGGAATGGCAGCTGGTTTCCTAGAACCCTTCAGAGACGCAGGCTGGACTTGGTAAAGACCCCGTCTCACAGCATGGAATAGAGCAGAATAAAAGTTGAAACAGCAAAAAGTATTACAGCTTTCGAACTGAGAAATCTGAGGATGCAACCAAACAGCAGATTTACATGCAAAACAAGGAAACCCCGAACAGACTATTCGAAGATTGTTGCAGTTGGACTAGGTGAGTCAAAACAATAGATGCACTGTACAGTTTTACCTTAAAAGTGTTCTAACGCCCATTTTACAAACCTGCTCCTTGGTGACGATGATGAGATTAAGATGCAACAAAACAATCCCTTGATGGAGATTATATCATTGAAAGCTAGAAACAGAATTTAACAGCAGGTGAGGACCACCAGACCCATCTAGCCTGTCTATTTCGCTGCCTTCTTAAACCTCAAATATGCTTTCGGGATTTATTTTTCAACTGCATCATCCACCAACTACTTCTGTTCGGATTTCCAAAAATTAACATTAACAGAGCTCCTTAAACTATAGTCACTTTTTCCAAGATCCCATTGTCTACCAGGTCCCCACCATGCCAGTTCCTTAATCTTGAGTAGTATGTGTACATTCAAATATTTCCCAGATCATCCAAGCGCTCTCCACTGGTTAAAAAAACTTAAATTCACAGGATTAGTATTCTAAAAGGTGGTGCAGGTTTTTGATTTCAGGGGCAGGGTGGAAAGAGTAAGGGTATTGTAATTAATCTTGTATTGCCTCAAAGTTCCAAATATATCCAGGATACCAGCTAAAAAAAATTATTTCTCCTATACTGGGCAGCGATGTCCATAGGAACATGGATGAGCTTAAGGCGCTAGGTGAAGTGTTTAAAATTACATTTGAAAGTCACTTTAACTGTTTGAGAGGTTTCACAATTTTTAAGAAGTAGGTCTTCCACTATAACTGGACCTGACATTTTCACACATGGCAAAACAAGGAGCAAAACAAAGCTTTCAAGTCTCACCTTTAACTGATACTATGGAGTTCACTTAAGTTAGCTAACCCGGTTGTCATAAGGATACTACTTCCAGTATGAACTCTAGGAAAACAACCTTGTTCGCCCATAGCTCTGTTGTATTGCCCAGTGCATAAGAAAGATTAAATTGCTTTTTAGGCTAATGTTTACAGTCTGAGGTCGACTACAATTTTTACTTATGTGCACATACAATTCAATAAAATAAAAAAACAAAGGCAGGCAGATAAACATCACATTTATAGACAAGTCAGTCAATGCATGCAACAAAACGCACTGCATATCTATCACCAAGCAAATCTGTAAAGTTACATACTAACGGCATAAATGAATATGCTTTCTGTGATCTAGTGTAAGTAGAAGAGAAAGAACATTAAGGAAGAAAAAGCCTTAAAAGGCTGAATTCTCGCTCATTCCTAGTGTATAAATGCAAAGGTTTTCAATGGACAAAAAAGGACTACGTGTTCGTTTCTCTTTCGTGAGCATTTCTGGAGAGAACCAGGATTTTTATATGGGGCCTTTGGATAAGTGATGGGGCTAGTACATCGGTAGCAG
>JAWWME010000149.1:0-10015 GCA_035047425.1 Eurycea quadridigitata
GGCAAGGCACTTTTTTTTATTGTCGGGGAGTTCGCCACAAGATTATCTTGTGAAAAAAAAATGACGGTGCCATCACCATCATTTTTTTGTGGCGCCTCGATTTTTCTCACGGTGACGGGGTACGTTTTTGAGGAGACCTCAGGTTTTTCCTGAGGTCTCCTCAGGGATTCTGATTCCCCAGCCAAAAGTCGAGGTAAACGCGGCTTTTTTAAAATTCTTGAGGAGACCTCGGGTTTTTCCTGAGGTCTCTTTAGGAATTTAAAAAAGGCTGCGGTTATCTCTGGTACTGTTTTGTACCGTTTCTTTTACTTTTCTTCCAATTTTGTTTTAAATCGTATAGGTCTTTTGAAAGGTACAGACACCCACATATATAAAAATGTGTTAAAAAAACAACAACATTTTATTACATGCGGGCCTGCAATAAAACTAGCTTGATTAAAAAAATAGAACAAAAGTAAAAATTGGAGTACAGGCTAAAAAACGTTTGAAAAACAGGAGTTCTACTGTTTTTCAATGCCTCCGCAACTCTGGACATGGTTTACTTTTTTCTTGAGGACTCCTCACTTTTTCTTGAGAAGTCCTCAAGAAATAATGACGGAGACCAAATGATAATGTGGTGGAACTCAACCACATTTCTTGCGGTCTCCTCACTTTTTCTTGAGGAGTCCTCAAGAAAAGAATTACGGAGTCCTGAAGAAAAAACGTAACATGGATATTACGAATTCTTGTGGAGCCCTCCACAAGAATTCGTAATATCCATGAATTGTGAGGAGGCCCAAAAATGGTGGTCTTTACACCACTTTTGGCCAACAATTCATAATTGGGTCCTCAGTCACAGGCAGGCATTGTGCGCCAACAACCGCCATTTTCTCCACCGCAGCTTCAGCATCTACCGTAACGGGTTGGGCGGCCGGGGCCGTTCTTTGTTTGTTGCCAGCCCTATGAGCCAGTGAGTGCCGTTTTTCCGTTTAATGGTAGTAGTAGTAAAACAACTTTATAAGGTAAATTAATACCATTAAAGTATACATTACATAATTAGTCCATGAAAACATTGAAAATACATTAGATTTCATTACATAAGTCTAACAAAAAAAACATAGGTTAGGCTTAAAAAGTGCAAGTGCAAACTCCGTTAATATATATGTGCAAAGTCATATTCTTGAGCTATAGCTATTTAATCTAGAACTAAAGTGCCTCGTGCATCAATAATATTACACTGACGATAAAAATTCAATAATCTTGCAATCTCTGCTATCTTAGATAAGTTCATCAAGAACACAAATTGGTTTCTGTTCTCACTGGGATCGTTGGTAATCATAGAGATCCACCTACTCCGTGCATTTGAACATTTTGTGCACTCACATGTCAGGTGTACAAATCTATTAGCAGCATCAATCATACAGTTGCAAATACTAACATTTCTATAATGTTTTAACATATTAACATAGAATCCAATTCTAAACAAAAAGTAAAAGCGGCATAAGACAATCGAAGATGCATGAGCCATGTAATCAGGCAGAACCCCCACAGTATTCAGTCTAATTAAGCCCCTAACCGAAGCAAGATTGCCAAGTTCGCGTTTAGAGATCAGCTCATTTTGAATGCGGGTGGTTAAACTCCAAACCATTTTAACCCATCTATAGCATTCCAACGGAGGTCCGTGTATTTGCTCCGGGAAAACTTGTAATAGCACGGGGGGGCCTCTCTGCAAAAGCTATGAGGATCTTCCTCAAAACCTTTGCGGAGCGGCCCCTCCGCGCAGGTCGTAACAAGGGTGCATATCAGGCAGTTTTTACTCAAGTTTTCATGCCCTCCTCATGACTCGTAATAAGGGTGTAAGTGAGGAGGTTACTCAAGCAGGGTCGGACTCGGATCCAAAATAGATCCAGGCACAAAAATAAAAGTGGCCCACTTGTCTGAAAAAAGTTGTCAACATACGCGAGGCACGCAGTAACGGGAGCAATTCAGCGTAAAAGGGAAAACATTTTACATACTATGGCCGGCTCCTGCCATTATATGAGGGGGTCCTCGTCAGAATGATCTGGCGAAGGCAGCCAAATCATTGATGTTCCGACATATTATAAATTATAGTGGAGGGTCCCCTATACAAAATATGTCGGAACATGATGAATTTTGACCGAAGTCCCCAGAGTGGTGGAGTTTGCTACTCCGGGGACCTCTATCAAAATTCATAATCAGGCCCAACTGTGATCTCACCTCCAAAGTGTACTCTTGTCACACTTGGTAAATGGCAACGGAGCAGTCACTACAATTGTGCAAAATTATTTTGCCTCATAAGTCTGTGAGGAATACAGTATATAAAACAAACGGAAATTGGATGGGACTGCAATTAAAAATAATACTACATTGAAGAATAGCTCTTTACTTTGGAGTGTCACCCGTATGTGATACTTTGGCCCTATGGCTGCAGCTTCACAAAGTACAGCCATTTTCAGAAATACTGTTCACTTCTTTATATTCTATATTTGCAACATTACACACATCAGTATGCACTAGTCCTCCAGCCTCCCCAATGATGGACACAATTTTATTCAAATTTCAAAAGAAATGACATCACTGCTTTCCATGCCATAACACAATACATCATATGGGATAGAGGCAGCTAGAACACTCGACTCTCATACACTGGCTCTAATGGTGCAAAAAACGTACTAAAATACCAGTTGTTCACATGTTCAGTAACCTCCACGTTATACAGCACTGTTTATCATTTCATGTATGTTCAGTCTTCTGGTAAAAGAGCATTTTAAGAGAAGCAAGTTGGTTGAATTTCCTCTGCAGATTTAGTAGTTTTATTAGATACCCTAAAATAATTTGGAGATGCCAACATTTATTATAGAAGGTACCCAGCCTGCAATATTAGAAGGTAACAAGGGAGTACCTAGTCTACCAAATCAAATTCTGCCTATCAGATGCTATCAAAATACCATTAAAACAAAAATATTTTTGAAAAGGCCTGGTACTACTGTATCTGCCTTGGAGCATCAGGAAATCAAATAGCACCAGCTTCTCACGTGCCCACTACCCTGCATGGTGAACATCCTTCTAAAACACCAGCTATCAACCACTTGCGGTCTCCCAAGTCATTCACTGCGGGACCCCCTGCCTCACCTCAAAGTGTCATATGAACGTCAGGCTTTAAAGAAAATCTTAAATATGATTACTAGACACTAAAATCAGGCTTTGTTTTTAGTGAGTGTGCTTACAATTTTCCATTTTACGCATCTGCAATGCTTGGTTTCACATGTTTTTTCTCGTGAAAATGTTATACCATTAGTTTGGCACTCGGTCACACTACATAATACAATGCAACCCCCCAGCAAATGTTTGAGTAATCCTAGAGTGAGTTCTGTAGATGCACATTATACAGTCAGAGCATAGAGTCTGAGGCCAGGGGGCGTTTACAGTTAGACACTAAAACACTGACGCCCCACCTGTGACTTCCCCACACTCTTGAGTGTCTGACCTCCATCCGCAGAGCGCAGGCCTAGAGAGAGGGTGCCACAGAGGGCAACAGCAAGGGCATAAAGTAAGCCCCCGTGGTTCAGGGTCCCCAATACCCCAGACATGTTGTTAATGAAACTATATGAAAGAGTCATTTTCACTGAGAATAATAAAAATAGTGTACACACAGTATAGACCTGTACTTTCTTTTAATAGGCTGTTTTACAAAACACACGTTTATGTCTTATGTTCACTGTGATGACAGATCCTGTCATATTTGGATATTACTAGTAGCATTATGATGTAAGTATGAATTCGTAGACGGGATCTGGTAACAGCAATCAAGTTTATTGTAGAGAAGAGAGACAAGCTTGCAGATAGGTCCCAAGTCCTGGCAAGAGTGAGAACCAGAACCAAGTACATTCCACAACAGGCTCTAGGAACCAGAACCTTAAAGGAGAAAGCACACCATTAATAACCCCACATTATAACACATTACTAACATGGGCACTAAATGTTATGCCTAAAATATTTTAACAGGTGCTTTTAAAACACATGTTGTTTCTATGCCTGCTTTCATAATTGGCCCGTTTAAAACAAAAACATCATAACAAATCAGCACAAGAGACATTGCACAGATAAATACTCAATTTGATTCAGTCCAATGTGTCAGTCACATGAAATGTTTCTTTCAAACAATTTCTGTGCTAACCATCAGCCCCACCTCACCTTCCTCAGTCAGTGCCAACTGCTTGTTAGGTCACTTGTGTGCGACTCCTGCAGCCCTGCTCTCCAGTGGCTGGGGGCCTGATCAGATGGCATGGGTGAGACGGCTGATCATTTAGATGGCATTGGTCATGCCAGCAGTAGCCGCACAGCACGTATGGGAGGCAACATCTTGTCCGGTTGGCGTTTGGAGGGGTGGAGGGGAGGTTAAGGACTCGAGGAGCTTGAATATGGATGCAGTGTACTTCGTTTTACGGTGGGCACTGGGCAGCCTGCAAGCAGTAGCAGGACATGGAATGGAGGGATGCTGGAGGGTGCAGGACTCTTTTCCTCGTGACATGATGTCATCTCGGGAGGTGAAACTCCGGAAGGGGCCCGAAGTGCCACACGCTAAAATAAGCATTTGATTCTTTGCACAGTTGATTCTTTGGGTCAGGCTGGCAACCTGACCCAGGTAAAACAGGCAAGCGGGCGGGCGGGAAAGGAAAAAAAAATGCTGAACTGCATAAATGCAGTGAACCGGCCTCAGTAAACAAAGTAATTATCTGTAGTGACCGAGTGGCTACTGTGACCTTCTGTGACCTGCCGGGGTCGGGGTCAGAGAGTGGAACAAAAGAAAATAAATAAAGTTCATTTTCGTTTGTTCCCCGCGTTCCTTTTAACTCTGTGCAAATGAGAAAACATAATTGTTCTGTAAGAAAAATCGGGCCACAGTTAGGGCTGGGCGATATGACCAAAATCTTATATCCCGATATAGGCAATTCATATCCCGATAACGATATATATCACGATAACACATTTAATTGAAATTTGGGTGTCATACAATGCACAACACATTATACACATTCTAACACTGCATGAAACGGTTTGTGCATTGTTAGAATGTGTATTGTGTTGTGTATTGTATGACATTCCAACATAGGGAGGCACCAACACACATCACAATAACAATACACTAACCATTTTGTAAATCACGAAACGGTTCAAGTATTGTTAATGTTGGTGGGAAGGGGGCAAAAAGTGAGTTCTCAGCCCCTTGATTCAGCCCACCCGACCTGCGGAACCACCACAACAGTTTCACAGGTCTGGCGGTGCGAATTAAACAGGCAAATTCTGCCCGTCCTGCTTTTTGGGGAACTGGTTCGTCCATCCCTACTTAAGAGTACTAATATGTTTTGGCACATTTAATAATCTTGTGATATAAATGAGCACTGTCCTTCTACTGAGTATTGGCAAGGGGGGAGGTCGGCTTTGTACTATTTGCACTCACCTGTTTGCAGGGTTGCCTATGAAAGTTTCATTTAGCGGAAAACCAACAAGATGGCTTACTACGAACTTGGCAACCATTTAATAAAGCCAGGGTGTCAGCTGTAGCATAAATATACTGCCTAAGTGCATCAAGTTGAACAGCTTTCAAAATCAGAGCAGACGTAGGTAGGGAACACAAAATACAGGTTCAACTATCCAGAGTGTCTATTGTGGACCAATGTCTTCTAAGTCTGGAGTAGAAGGAAGGAACAGAGATGGTGGACCGAAAAAAAAAAGATATAAGAAAATAATCAGTCCAAGTGAACGTCAATGGAACAAAGACTTTGAACATTTGAGGTGGAGAAAGTATGGGTTTTCTTGTGAAAAGAGTCAGATACAATTTGGCTAAGACCAAGACCTTAGAGATGTGCATTTGTCACTGTGATCATCCGGCCTGGTGTTAAAGTCTCACAGAAGTATGAGATTAGGGTAAGAAAGAAGAGATCAGCTACTAAGGAATCAAGGGAAATTGTGAATGAAGAATCGGGGGCGACAAATGAGAAAGTGACGGTGACTAACTAGTAGAGCCTCCATAATCACCACCCAGTTCCCTCAGCAGAAAATATGAGGGATGTATATGTTTAGTCCACTAGCTAAAGCAGCGTGTATATTTGCCTCTTTAGCACTTCCCTCAACAACAAATATCACATGAAGCTGAAAAGTAAAATTTTGAAGGTATGTCTGTCACTTGCCTCTCGTCCAGTATAAACAGAGTTTGCATGTCGCAATGTTTGGGCCAAGGTGTGATTGAATTCGACATTCATATTTTAATGCATTTCAAATATGTGTCTGTACATATTCTAGTGCAATCTGCCCAAATACATTGTGTGATCACAGATTTTGAACATATTTGCAGCACACCAAAATCGTATTCATATTGCAAATGTGAGCAAAATGGTAAATATGCTTTTGATTCCCTGTAGCAGCTCACCAGAATAAGCTCATTTGAACATAATGTCTTATCCTGAAAATGTAAACTTCAAAACCATATTGATAAAGGTATAAACTAGGATAAACTAGGCCATTGTACACCCTATTCAGCATTATCACTAGCTGCACATTTATTCCCACCCAAAGCTGACTCAACCAACACCCTGGCATGCACTCCACATTTCATGTAGGTTTTAACTACAGAGCAAGAGTATGGGCAAACTCTCTATGCAGCCTACGTTTTCCGGAGGAAATCGATGTGCTGCCCTGCTTTATGGGTGCAATTGCTGTAAAGCAGGGCATTTTTTTTTCAGCGATTGGCAAGTTTAAAGTGGTGATGGCTGAGATTGGACCTCTTTTAGATGTCTGTTGCCCAATACCGGGTATGGTGAAAGTAACAAGCAGAAATGTCACTAAGGGCCCCTAATTGATAAGAAGCTCTATGATTCTCTCAGGCCAGGGCAAAGCTAACCAAAATTTTTTATTAAATCTTTCCAGGCAAGTTGTTGACCAATAAGCCCCACCTCCCCAATGTTGCTTCCTATGCAGGTAGTAGATCTTGTTACCTAGCAGACTCGTGTTTTACTCAGCCATGTCCACTCTTTACAACACATGTTAGCAACACCGACTGGACCCCTTTAGTTATGGCAACTGAGACTTTTCTTACGAAGATCATTTAAAGGTACACTGCGTACACAATTGTGACTTCCCTCATATCTCTGTAGATATTGCTGATAGAGTGCTCTTCCTGATTTTGAAAGCGAAAGCATTCTTTTTTGCCGACAACCCTGCTGCTCAAAGAGCTGATATTAAGGTTAGTTGTAAGACGATATGGTGTATTGGCACATGTGGGGTGCCCTCAGCAGGGTGACGTTAATAAGCATCCTGAAATATGAAACCAGGGATCTCTTGGAAACGACCGTGCTGATGAGTACGAGTAACACTATTTTAGCAGCCCCACTTCCTCTCAGAAATTGTGGTATTACAAAATCTTTGTTGAACATTTTCATTACATATATCTAATGATTCGGTTTTAAATCAGTAATAATAGTTGGGTTGGCAAACTTGTCAAAGTATTGCCATTACTAATGCTCGAGTATATTTGACCTCAATTTCTTAACTGCTACTCTACACCACGTGTTGACACATTAGTGATGGCGCGGCACCACTAGTGCTACTGCATGCAGTATCCCCAGAATGCTACCTACAGCTTTGGGCCACCACACTGTCACTGGTGCATTTATTATCATAAAGCATAGTTTTACCACTATTATGAAAATTGCGAGTCCAAACATATTTGGGCCGGGGGTGTACGGGGTGCACAAGAAGATTTACCAATAACACTTCAAAATTCCCAGCAAATGTGTCATTTACCCGACACTGACAAAACTGAAGGGGGAGTAACTCCCTCCTACGCCTGCCTCTGGCTCCCAGTAAACACGCCCCTGTCAACTGGGGGAAAGGTCAAAGGATAAAGGAAACATTCACACAGTATTTATCCCCGTGTCTAGTTTTCAGGATGGGGTAGGCTCTACCTACCACTAAATGGAAGATACCTAGTGATGTATTGATGTCACTTTCTGCATGACACCCCAAACTTTATTTTAGGACTTGAAACCTGAAACCTGAAATACAACAAACTTTCTCAAGAATCAGCCACAGTCCGTGCAACATCCGTTGTATCGGCCGTTTGTTGTTGTTGTGCGGTTCTCGTAGATTAATTTATGAGAAGCAGTGAATTTCAGTGAACATTATATTTATTGAATTTAAAATAGACTGATGGGTCTGTAAGTAACATCTGTGTATGTAAAGTTAACACATTTTCTTTTGTTAAAGGTTAATCCTAATGGCGGAAAATGTCAGGCTTGCATGTTGAGCACATACATCATTATTAAAATACATCTCTACATTTATTCCACAATGTCTCTCTCTAATGAACATAACATCCGGTTTGCCGTGTGGGGGGGTTTATTTTATCAAGCAGCACTGCAGGGATGTCCAGCTGTTCTAGCCCCTGGCACTCAGAAAGAATGCATTTCTGGGGTTTTAAATTCAGCTATTCCTGGACGTCTCCAGGAGTAGCTGAATTAAAAGGTTTATTAAGAGGGGGAAATGGAGGGTGGGGGCTTGCCCCTTTCCCTTGACTTGCACAGACTGGAGGATGGAATAGAAAATCTTTTCCCCTCCACTATGCAATCTCCCGAATTACCTCACTCAACAAGTTGGAAGTAGATGAATTTACCCCGAGCCCTCAGGCTTCCGCTTGCCTGCCCCATTCCTACAGTAACATGCCAGCACAATGTGTACGCTTGAAGGGGCCCCCTGTCCTCACAATGAACGCAAGCCATATGAACCGGTTTTGAAGAGAGCGCTAAAAACTGCTGCCTTCTTTCCATTTTGCACGAAAAGTTGTTTTTGTCACGTATAGTAGTTTATATGCAGCTATTTTCACGTCCATATTTCACCCAAGTGAGGTAGTTAGTGCAGCACTAGTGCACTACTTTAAAAGTGCAATTAATGTACAGTAGCAGAGCATTTTTTAAACGACCGTTAAATTACCGTTTTCAGAACGTTTTGAAGGAGAATGCAAAGAGCTATGGTAGTGGTAGCCGAGTTTAGGCCCCACTAATCTCAAAGCGGTGGACTGTGGTAAGACTCATATAAAAAGAATATTTCATAGGAGGAAGCACAGCACGTCAACATCGCCCTCCACCTGGCAGCCTGCTTTCCAATACATTCATAACAAAGCTAGCTTGTCCATAGTTGGGTTTCTCTTCTCTTTAAAAAATTAATAAAAAATATGTCATGAAAATAGAGTGGCACTCTCATGCATCCAACCTGTTCTTTGTGCAAATAATGCACAGCTTCTTCTTCTTAGTCTGACTATCCGTGACCTGACCGTCGGTCCGTCTCTCCTCGTCCTCTCCCACTCTCCATCTAATATTCGAATCCTCGGTGCACACAACGTATCCCTGCCAGCTTGTGCGCCCAGTGCGCGGATGTCCCCCCCCTCCCCCTCCCCTGGCGCCTCACGCGGGAGCCCCCACCGCCTGCATCAGCTGAGCGCGGCTTAGCCGGGTGCAAGGGCGCAAAGTGCGGCGCTTTTCGCTTTTGCAAGTACATTTGGCGGAAGGCTTTGTGCATTGCGTGGGCTTCAGCCTCCCACGTCAGACATCACGTGCGCCGGCTGCTGTCTGTTTACAGTGCAAGCAGCCAGGGCGTGTTTACAGTGGCAGAGGGCGTGGTTCCCCTCCCCCCCTCAGATTTATCGCTGCGTCGAGTTTTTTACGCATGTGCGGCCCTGCACTCCCCACAATTACTTCAGGACGAGATCACTTTCTGTGGGCTTGCAGCGCTATACAAATACGATGATTATTATATCTGCTCTAGCGCCATGAAGCCCTCGGGCAATTGAGCGTGGCCCTTAAAGTATTTCCCATAACATAGCAATAGAACACCTCAGTCCGGTCAATTACCAAAGACCTCGCAACTAAACCACCAGTGCTAAAAGGGACAAATTGCCGCCGCCATTTTTATTTTTTGTTTTGCGTGTTCCTAGCTGCTTGAAGGGAATTACCCAGGTTCT